>CAUYQU010080801.1:0-74423 GCA_963574635.1 Cheracebus regulus | reverse complement strand
TGGGCATTTGGATTGGTTTCAAGTCTCTGCTATTGTAAACAGTGTGGCAATGAACATACGTGTGCATGTGTCTTTATAAAAGAACGATTTATAATCCTTGGATTATATACGCAGTAATAGGATTGCTGGGTCAAATGGAATGTCTATTTCCTTTGGCCTTTTCATAATAGTTTTAACAGTCATGTCAACACATCACTAATTACATATTGTTAAAACGCATTACTTTCGGGAGATTGTACTGAAAGGAGAAATTGCTGCCTTTTGCTATTTCCTATTTCTATTCTTCTGGTAAAAAGTCAATAAAATTTTAACAAAAACTAAAACTAATGTTTTTCATGTAATGTTTTTACAAGGAACATTTTTTAAATCGCCCTTGCTATAAAAATAGTGTTGCTCACTCCATCAGTTCTTAATTTAAAACAGACTTTTCAACACACTTAGAGAAGTAATTTGCCCAAGGTCTGCAGCTTTCTTCATTATTCTAGCCCCAGCACAAGGAAAGTATTCTCTGTTTGGTTCTTCCCAGTTGCATAATGGAAAAAAACTATCAGGAGAATTTTCTTCAGTGTGAAGTGGGAAGCTATGTTTTATTAGATTTTTCGAAGATGCCAAAACATTACATCTTTTTGACAAAATTAATGGTTCCTCTCTGGTTAGCAAAATAAATGGCAACTTAATTAACTCCATGGATGTTACACCTGAAATCTGCCTGCACACACTTTCTTCTTAAGAGTTGAAATGATACAAATCCCTAGGAAATTTTGCTTATTTCAGATCACTGGAAACAGCACAAGCATATTTTTTAAGTGTAGAATTGTCCAAAAGAAATTCTATAAAAAGTGGTTTCTATTTTTTTTTTTGAGACAGGGTCTTGCTCTGTTGCCCAGGCTAGAGTGCAATGATCATGGCTCACTGCAGCCTCAACCTCCCAGGCTCAAGCGATCCTCCCACCTCAGCCTCCCAAGTAGCTAGGACTACAAGCATGCACCACCATATCTTGCTAACTTTTACAGTTTTGGTAGGGATAGAGTCATACTATGTTGCCCAGGCTGGCCTCAAACTCCTGGGCTCAAGCAATCCTCCTGCTTCTGCCTCCCAAGGTCCTGGAATTATAGACATGAGCCTCCACAGCCATTCCTCTATTTTTTTTAAATTTCCCTGAAAGATATCTATGGAAATACAAAACTTTTCAAGTCGTGGTCACAAACTATAGAAGGGCCATGTTCTCTATTTAAAAAAAAAAAAAAAAAAATGAAGACCAGGCATCAATGTCATTAAGTGGTACAATCTGGGAGCAGATTTAAAGAAAAAAAAAGACAGAGAAAGAGACTGGAAATTCTTTTAAAATACTTGTGGAAACATAGTTTTTATACTGTACTTTCATTTGTTTTTACTTTTCCATTTGTGGCTCCAAAATGATATAGCAGGATCTAGATACATCATTCACCAAAATGACAGGTGAAGGCTTTGCCATTAATGGGAGCTCATGCATCAGACATCAGAAGCTGACTAAATTTCTAGATCTATGATATTCAAAAATTAAAAAAATAAAAATAGACACCCTTAAGAATATTATACCCTGGTGATTGCTGTAGAAGACAAATGGTAGAGAAACCTGAAAATAATGCTCTCTGCAGTTTTTCCAGAAAACCTAGAATTCCAGTCTGGGATATCTCAAAGAGGAGTTTGTTAATACATTTATAGGTTTTGCAAGGAGTCAATAGTTCAGGCTTATCCTCTGGGATACCAAAGAATTAGGGCTACACATAAGCAAGCCTACAGGAGGTAGTTTCTTCCAGGATTCAATAAATCAATGTCTAAATGTTTTCTTTCCTTCAGCCAAAATGTGAAGGACTTTATAGGCCCTGAATGCAAATACAAAGATACAACTAAAATCAGCAAGATAGAAAGCATTAGTAGAGAAGCTATTGAATCTACTACTACAAAAAAGAAACAGACAGCTGGGGCAAGGGGCAGCTGTGGACGCAGCTTCAGCAGACTTAAATATTACTGCCTGCCAACTCTGAAGAGAACATTGGATCTCCCAGCACAACATGCAAGTTCTGATAAGGGACAGACTACCTCCTCAAGGGATACATCTCCAGCAGGGGTCGACAGACACCTCATACAGGAGAGCTCTGGCTGGCATCTGGTGGGTTCCCATCTGGGACAAAGCTTCCAGAGGAAGGAACAGGCAACAATCTTTGCTGTTCTGCAGCCTCCACTGGAGATACCCAGGCAAACAGGGTCTGGAGTGGACCTCCAGCAAACTCCAGCAAACCTGCAGAAGAGGGGCCTGCTAGAAGGAAAACTAACAAACAGAAAACAATAACATCAACATCAGCAAAAATGACACCTACACCAAAACCCCGTGTGAAAGTTACCAATGTCAAAGACCAAAGGGAGATAAATCCATGAAGATGAGGAAAAAACAGGACAAAAAGGCTGAAAATTCCAAAAACCAGAATGCCTCTTCTCCTCCAAAGGATCACAACTCCTCACCAGCAAGGCAACAAAACAGGATGGAGAATGAGTTTGATGAATTTGACAGAAGTAGGCTTCAGAAACTGGGTGATAACAAATCTCTCCAAACTGAAGGAGCATGTCCTAACCCAATGCAAGGAAGCTAAGAATCTTGATAAAACATTACAGAAACTACTAACTAGAACAAACAGTTTAGAGAAGAAAATAAATGACCTGATGAGCTGAAAAACACAGCATGAGAACTTCATGAAGCATACACAAGTATCAATAGCCAAATTGATCAAGCAGAAGAAAGGATATCAGAGATTGAGGATCAACTTAATCAAATGAAGTGTGAAGACGAGTTTAGAGAAAAAAGAATAAAAAGGAATGAACAAAGCCTCCAAGAAATATGGGACCATGTGAAAAGACTAAACCTACATTTGATTGGTGTACCTGAAAGTGACAGGGAGAATGGAACCAAGCTGAAAAACACACTTCAGGATATTATCCAGGAGAACTTCCCCAATCTAGAAAGACAGGCCAACATTCAAGTTCAGGAAATACGGAGAATACCACAAAGATACTCCTCAAGAAGAGCAATCCCAAACACATAATGGTCAGATTAACCAAAGTTGAAATAAAGGAAAAAATGGTAAGGGCAGCCAGAGAGAAAGGTTGGGTTATCCACAAAAGGAAGCCCATCAGACTAATAGCAGATCTCTCTACAGAAACCCTACAAGCCAGAAGAGAGTGGGGCCATTATTTAACATTGATAAAGAAAATAATTTTCATCCGAGAATTTCATATCCAGCCAAACTAAGCTTCATAATTGAAGGAGAAATAAAATCTTTTACAGACAAGCAAATGCTGAAGGATTTTGTCACCACCAGGCCTGCCTTACAAGAGCTTCTGAAGGAAGCACTAAATATGGAAAGGAAAAACCAATACCAGCCACTGCAAAAACATACCAAAATGTAAAGACCATCAGCCATCAAAGAAAACTGCATCAATTAATGGGCAAAATAACCAGCTAGCATCATAACAGTGAGATCAAATTCACATGTAACAATATTAACCTTAAATGAAATTGGGCTAAATGCCCCAATTAGAAGATACACACTGGCAAAGTGGATAAAGAGTCAAGACCTGTTGGTGTGATGTATCCAGGAGACTCATCTCACATGCGAAGACACACATAAGCTCAAAATAAAGGGATGGAGGAATATTTACCAAGCAAATGGAAAGCAAAAACTAGCAGGGGTTTCAATCCTAATCTCTGGTAAAACAGACTTTAAACCAACAAAGATCAACAAAGAAAGGCATTACATAATGGTAAAGAGATCAATATAACAAGAGCTAGTGACCCTAAATATATATACACCCTAGACAGGAGCACCCAGATTTATACAGCAAGTTCTAAGAGACCTACAAAGAGATTTAGACTCTCACACAATAATAGTGGGAGACTTTAACACCCCACTGTCAATATTAGACAGATCAATGAGACAGAAAATTAACAAGGATATTTGGGACTTGAACTCATCTCTGGACCACATGGTCCTAATAGACATATACAGAACTCTCCACCCTAAATCAGCAGAATATAAATTCTTCTCAGCATCATGTAGCATGTATTCTAAAACTGACAACATAATTGGAAGTAAAACGCTTCTCAGCAAATGCAAAACAATGGACATTATAACAGTCTTTCAGACCACAGTGTAATCAAATTAGAACTCAGGATTAAGAAACTCAAAACTGCACAACTACATGGAAACAGAAAAACCTGCTCCTGAATGACTACTGGGTAAATTACAAAATTAAGACAGAAATAAATAAGTTGTTTGAAAACAGTGAGAACAAAGATACCAGGTACCAGAAACTCTGGAACACAGCTAAAGCAGTATTTAAAGGGAAATGTATAGCACTCAACGCCCACAGGAGAAAGCAGGGAAGATCTAAAATTGACACTCTAACATTGCAATTAAAAGAACTAGAGAAGCAAGAGCAAACAAATTCAAAAGCTAGAAGAAGACAAGAAATAACTAACATCAGAGCAAAACTGAAGAAGATTGAGATACCAAAAAACATTAAAAAAATACTTGAATCCAGGAGCTGGTTTTCTTTGAAAAGATTAACAAAATAGATAGCTAGTGAAAATAATAAAGAAGAAAAGAGATAATAATCAAATAGACACAATAAAAAATGATAAAGGAGATATCACCACTGATCCCCTAGAAATACAAACTACCATCAGAGAATACTATAAACACCTCTACCCAAATAAACTAGAAAATGTAGAAGAAATGGATAAATTCTTGGACACATACACCCTCCCAAGACTAAACCAGGAAGAAGTTGAATCACTGAATAGATTAATAACAAGTTCTGAAATTGAGGCAGTAATTAATAACCTACTAAGCAAATAAAGCTCAAGACCAGACAGATTCACAGCTGAATTCTACCAGCAGTACAAAGAGCTGGTATCATTTCTTCTGAAACTATTCCAAACAACTGAAAAAGAGGGACTCCTCCCTAACTCATTTTATGAGGCCAGTACTATCCTGACACCAAAACCTGGCAGAGACAACAAAAAAAAGAAAACTTCAGGCCAATATCCCTGATGAACATTGATGCAAAAATCCTCAATAATATACTGGCAAACTGAATCCAGCAGCACATCAAAAAGCTTATCTACCACGATCAAGTTGGCTTCATCTCTGGGATGCAAGGTGGGGGTCACCATATGCAAATCAACAAATGTAATCCTTCACATAAACAGAACCAATGACAAAAACTACATGATTATCTCTAGATGCAGAAAAGGCCTTCAATAAAATTCAACACCTCTTCATGGTAAAAACACTAAATAAATTAGGTATTGATGAAGCATATCTCTAAATAACATAGGCTATTTATGACAACCCATAGCCAATATCATACTGAATGGGCAAAAGCTAGAAGCATTCCCTTTGAAAACCGGCACAAAACAAGGATGTCCTTTCTCCCCACTCCTATTCAACATAGTATTGGAAGTTCTGGCCAGGACAATCCGGCAAGAGAAAGAAATAAAGCATATTCAGATAAGAAAAGTGAAAGTCAAATTGTCTCTGTTTGAAGATGACATGATTGTATATTTAGAAAATCCCATCATCTCAATCCAAAAACTCCTTAAGCTGATAAGCAACTTCAGAGAAGTCTCAGGATACAAAATCAATGTGCAAAAATCACAAGCATTCCTATACACCAATAATAGACAAACAGAGAGCCAAATCATGAGTCAACTTCCATTCACAATTGCTAAAAAGACAATAAAATACTTAGGAATACAATTTACAAGGGATGTCCAGGACTTCTTCAAGAAGAACTACAAACCACTGCTCAAGGAAATAAGAGAGGACACAAACAAATGGAAAAACATTTCATGCTCATGAATAGGAAAAAACAATGTCATGGAAATGGCCATACTGCCCAAAGTAATGTATAAATTCAATGCTGTTCCCATCAAGCTACCATTGACTTTCTTCACAGAATTAGAAAAACTACTTTAAATTGCATGTGGAGCCAAAAAAGAACCCGTATTGCCAACACAATCTTAGCAAAAAGAAGAAAGCCGGAGGTATCACACTACCTGACTTCAAACTATACTACAAGGCTACAGTAATCAAAACAGCATGGTACTGGTACCAAAACAGAGATATAGACCAACAGAACAGAAAAGAGACCTCAGATATAACATCACACATCTACAATAATCTAATCTTTGACAAACCCCAAAAACACAAGCAATGAGGAAAAGATTCCCTATTTAATAAATGGTGTTGGGAAAACTGGCTAGCCATATGCAGAAAACTGAAACTGGATCCCTTCCTTATACCTTATACAAAAATTAACTCAAGATGGGTTAATGACTTAAATGTAAGACCTAACACCATAAAAACCCTAGAAGAAAACCTAGGCAATACCATTCAGGACATAGGCATGGACAAAGTCCAAACAAAAACCAAAATTGACAAGTGGGGTCTAATTAAACTAAAGAGCTCCTGCACAGCAAAAGAAACTATTATCAGAGTGAACAGGCAACCTACGGAATGGGAGAAAATTTTTGCAATCTATCCATCTGACAAAGGGCTAAGTATCAATATCCAGAATCTACAAGGAACTTAAACAACTTTACAAGAAAAAAAAAACAACCCCATCAAAAAGTGGGCAAAGGATATAAACAGACACTTCTCAAAAGAAGACATTTATGCAGCCAACAAACACATGAAAAAAACCTCATCATCACCGGTCATTAGAGAAATGCAAATCAAAACCACAGTGAGATACCATTTCACACCAGTTAAAAAGTCAGGAAAAAACAGATGCTGGAGAGGATGTGGAGAAATAGGAATGCTTTTACATTATTGGTAGGAGTGTAAATTAGTTCAGCCATTGTGGAAGACAGTGTGGTGATTCCTCAAGGATCTAGAAGTAGAAATATCATTTGACCAGCAATCTCATTACTGGGTATATACCCAAAGGATTATAAATTATTCTACTATAAAGACACATGCACATGTATGTTTATTGCAGCACTACATACAAGACTTGGAGCCAACCCAAATGCCCATCAGTTATAGGCTGGATAAACAAAATGTGGCACATATACACCATGGAATACTATGCAGCCATAAAAAAGAATGAGTTCATGTTTTTTACAGGGACATGGATGAAGCTGGAAACCATCATTCTCAGCAAACTACCACAGGAACAGAAAACCACACACTGCATGTTCTCACTCATAAATGGGAGTTGAACAATGAGAACATATGGGCAAAGGGAGGAGAACACAAACGGGCCTGTCGCGGGGTGGGGGTAAGGGGAGGGAGAGCATTAGGAGAAATATCTAATGTAGATGATGGGTTGATGGGTGCAGCAAACCACCATGGCGCATGTATATCTATGTAACAAACCTGCACATTCTGCACATGTATCCCAGAAAAAGTATAATTAAAAATTTATTAACAAGATAAAAATAAATGTCAAATTTCGGTACCTACATTCTTTTTCATTTTATCTCACAAGTTATAAAAATAATATTCCCAATTTATAATTAATAAAATCTTAATTATTTTAAATGAAAAAAATAAAAAAAAAACTGAGTAAACAAGGTAAAATATGGCCTCTTAGGACACTTCTCTCATGGCTTTAATTAAATATTGTCCTAAATAAACAGAAAAGAAATTTAATGAAGTTTAGTAGTGTTATTCATATATGTGGATAACATATATATCTATATCTATATACATACATACATACATACATACGTACATGGAATATGTATTTTTGGAAGGGTCACCTGAAGAAAAGAGGCATACATACAGAGGCAGAATGATGGTGTGCTGGATGCAAATAAGAGCGATCTCATCTGTTTGGCCTTGCTGTTGGAGGGGATACTCTCTACTATTCATGTAGCTTTCACCTGGTTACCTCCTGATTCTCCTTTCAGGTTCCTTGTCTGATGTCTGCAGGTGAGGTTAGGTGCCATGCTGTGTGCTCTGAGAGCAATGGCATGCTGGTAAATCTCTATACCTGGCTCTTTGAAGGAAAAAACCTAACCTGTAGCAATTTCCATGGTGTAATAATCACACTATGGTTTATCTCCAGCTACCAACATGTCACTGAATGAAGAGTTACGGAAATGTGTGCAGTAGCCAGCATTATGTAACAAATCCAGCACGCAGATATGATAGCTGTAAAGAACCTCAGCAGCAAGATCATTAGGAAATGATGGGGCATTTATTACCTTTGCTTTTTAGTATAATTTATCTAATTTATTTTTAATATAATTTAAAGTTTGCATAACAATTTTTAATAATGTATATGTCTTAATAATGTCTGTGTAAATTACAGACATTATTAAATTCCTGGAAATTTAACACTCAACTCCCATAAACTGGCAGAAGCCACATCCTCCTCCTATTCCTGTTCCATATCATCCTGTATTTATCTCATAATAGTACTACCATGATTGATTTTAATTGCTTGTTTCATTGTCTATCTTCCCTGATAGACTTTATTCTTGATGAAGGCAGAGATTCCTTATACCTTGCTATTGAGCTGCTATAGTTCCTGACACATCATGTTTCAGAATTTTGTGTATAAACAAATAAACAAAATGAATAAACAAATACCATTGGTACCAACCCTAGTCTCAGCAGTAGCTACCAAGAGCCAATCTTTGTGTTACCGCCCAGAATGCACCAGCCGACTCTGTACTGTGGATTGCATTTCAAAGAATCACTTAAACATCACCTATCAGAATTCAATGAATTAAGAAAGTTATAACACTCAGAAATCAAAACAGCATGTTGTACATTTCAAATACATACAATTTTAAAAGGAAAGCTATAACACAACAGAATATAAGATAGAGTTTGGATGAATACTATTCGATCCATTCATTCCACAAAGTTTTTGAGGACCTATCATGTTCCAGGCACTGGTGATAAAGCAATGAACCAAGGAGAAAATTTTCTACCAATGTAGGCCTCACATCCTAGTGGTAGAGACAGACAAAAAATTGACTAATTAATTAATTAATTACTGTCTTACCAAAGGCCAAGTGAGGATAAACTCTATCAAGAAAAAGGGAGAAAAGAATAGAGGCTGAGAAGTACAAAGATGACGGGGATCACCTTCTTGAGGAAGTAGCATTTGTGAAGACACTTGAGTGAAGTGAAAGAAGCAGTCATGTGACCATCCGAGGGAACGTTTCAGGTAGAACGGACCGCAGAAGCACAAGTGAAGTGGCACACTGAGCCCAAGCTGACCATCCGAGGGAAAGTTCCAGGCAGAACGGACCGCAGAAGCACAGGTGATGTGGCACACTGAGCCCAAGCATGTTGGAGAAATAGGAAAGACATACATAGGACTGGAGTGGAGTGCACTGGGGAAGAGTGCTGGCCAGATGACAGCGTAACACGGGGGCAGATTATGCAGCAAATTAAAAGTCAAAGAAAAGATTTGGTTTTATATTGTGCATGTGAGCTGTCAAATTGTCGGAAAAACAGTTTACAATATTTCACCTAAGCAGAATGAGTTGAAGGTGTGTGTGTGTGTGTGTGTGTGTGTGTGTAAGAACTTTAATCAACACCCTGGGTACAGTTAGCTAATATTTGTAATATTCTGAACAGTAATTCACACACTGGCACATCAAGTGTTAGGAAAACCATAATCAGGAGTCCACATCTCAGAGTTGCTTTTAGCAAGTGCTTCAAATTCCCTCATCCAAACCTTCACCAAAATGTTTTAAAAATAGCATTATGGATATTAGAAATAATCTTACATTGCTGTGATGAGTAGTATTTAATAAATGTGATTTGCTAGAAAGTCTGTATAAACACTCTTTTCCCTGGAGGAAAAAGGCGTAAAAATCTGGCAGGCTCAACAGTCTAACATTTACAGGACACGGCTGTGGCTCTGACGTTCTGTTATCAGGCCTGCGTCTCCCCACCCCACTCCATCGCCTTCTGTTCTAAGTGCACACACATACAACGTACACCATTTGCATTTAACACAAGACCGTTCACCTAATTCGAGTAGATGATTAGCTCATCCTACACTAAAATATTGACAAGGCTGCCTTAAAGTGGATCTTGTGGAATGAAAAAAGGACAAAGGACTAAATGAGACTGAAAAACTTCTTTTATATCTCTTTGCTAATACTTGCTTATACATGTGGCAGAATCATGAACATTCCCATACTCTACCAGGGAGTGAAGCTGTGGGGAAGATGAATGGCACTCATCGCTGTCCAGTGGGAGTGGTATAATGTGTGGAAAGCCTGAGAGGGTTGTCAGGTAGCATAGTAACATGCCCAACTTGCATTTTCAATTTGCATTTAGAGTAATGGTTATTAATTTTTGAATATTTAAAAGTGTTCAGTAGTAATTAGCACACAAGCTTCAAACTTCTTAATAAAGTAGAACTATATTAGTCATCCCCTTCTGAGGAGAAAACTTAGCGGAGGAACAGTAGTAGACCTGAGTAATGAGTGACATGTGGGTGACATGGGTGTTCCGTGAAAGGCCTGTGCTTTTGAGAGCCCTAAACCCTTCCAGAACTAAAGATATTTCACATTTTATTGTTTTTCTGTGAGCAAACTTAAGATTTGCTCAGTACAATGTTATTTACTCTGTTATCTCACACTTGAACCTCTTTCTGTCACTAGGAAGGCTCAAGTGATAAGAGCAGACTGTTCCATGACTATTACTGCAAAACAAATAATTACTGCTAAAATATTTTTTATAATCCTGGAATCTCTGGGTCAGGAATTCAGGAAGGGCTGGGCTTGATTGTTCTGGCTTGAGGCCTCTCCTGTGGTTTAAGCCAAACAATGGCTAGAGTTGGTATAATGAGGACTGGGTGCCTGGGTGAAAACCAGTCACCGCCCCCCCTGCCACATACTCCATCCATTTGGTTTCAGAGTTTCTGCACGTGGTCTCTCTGCATGGGCTAGTCTGGGCTTCCTTACAGTATGGCACCTCAGGGAAGATGGACTGTTTACATGGCACCTGACTTTTTTAAAGCAAATGTCCCAAGAAAGCATTATAGAAGTATATGGCACTTTTATGACCTCATAAATCACATAGCATCACTTTCAATCAACTTTCTTGGTCAAGGAAGTCACAGAGGCTCTCCATCTTCAAGGAGAGTGAACTTTGACCCCCCTTTGATGGGAGACATGGCAACCTCACCCTGTAAGGAGAGCACACATGGGATGCAAGATATTGTTGCAGCCATCTTTGGAAAATACAATCTGTAACACAGGACAGATTGGGTATGCTGCAGATAGACTTGACATCAGTGCCATCATCTTAGTCTGTTTGGGCTGCTATAACGCAGTCCCATAGACGGGGGTGGCTTAAACAGCAGGGACTTACTCACAGTCTGAAGGCTGGGAAGTCCAAGATTCAGCACCAGCATGGTTGGGCTCTCCTGGTTCACAGACAGCCATCTTCTTGCTGTGTCCTGACTTAGTGAAGAGGAGAGAGAGAGAAGGTGAGCTCACTCCTGCCTCTTCTTAAAAGGGCACTAATCCCATCATGAGGGCTACACCCTCATGACCTAATTGCCTCTGAAAGGCTCCACCATCCCACTGGAAGTTATGGTTTCAACATATGAATTGGGGGCGGTGGGAAGGACACAAACAGGTAGTTCAAAACTGCCATTATAACCTGGTCTCAAGAAGGATCATAGTATAATAGTTCACATCTGTTTAGCCTTTGCCATGTTCCCAGCACTTGCTAAGTGCCTTATGTGCCTTATCTTGATCTTCACAACACTTATATGAGGTAGAGATGACTAATTTCTCCATTTTCCTGAGGAGAAACTGGGTTTCAGAGAAGTTAAAGTACCTTGCTGTGGAATGTCTCTGTGAACTTAAATCATAATATCATTAAAATAAAGCTGTAAAAACAAAAACACAATTTTGAAAAACCCAATTGATAAAAGGATTTTCTCATACATCATTAGAAAAATATAAATAATAAGAAAAATAACTTTATTTTTTATTCTGCTTTGTTTTAATAAAATTCTGTCCAGAAATGATCTGATGTATTAATAACTAATCCTTCCAACATCGTCAGTTTTTATATCTACAGGCAGTGTGTTGTTGTAAGGTGTCATTAGTATTCAGAACGATGAAAACACTTTTCAACAAACCCTCCATTAGCTAGAACCTTATGTTCCCTGAGGACTGGAATTCACTATGGTTTTTCTCTAACTTCATTTTGATTCCTATGATCATACAACATAAAAAATGGAAAATACAGAAAAACTAGACCTTTCCCACTAACCAATAAATCTTCTGGGTAGAAAACAAATCCTATTTCCTTATTCTATCAAACTTTTCTTAGGGGAGTTTTATTAAAGAACCACGCCATTTAAAAGGAAATTTAACTCATCTTTCTAGCCCAGTGTACTCGTATCCTTAGGATTATATGTATAGGAAGAACTCTTCACAGGAAAACATTTTGTCCAGGAAGTACCTTCTTCTCTCATCAAAATCCCCTGATAACTAAAAATAATCATTGGAATCTTAATATCATTCACACTACTAGTTCTTATAAAAAATTTCAGTTAAAATATCGACAAGCCTGCAATAAAATGGATCTTGTAGAATGACAAAAGGACGAACAGCTGAATGAGATCAAATAACTGCTTTCATATCTGTTTACTAAAACTCATTTATGAAAATGGTAATTGATATTTAGAATTTCTGAAACAAACCTGAACTTGAATGGAGCACCCCAGTCCTGTGGAGTGGGAATGTCTTTAAGACGGAGTCAGCAAGGAGAGGTGGCTCACGCCTGTAATTCCAACATTTTGGGAGGTCAAGGCAGAAGGATCACTTGAGCCCAAGAGGCCCAGACCAGCCTGGCCAACATAGCAAAACCCCATCTCTACCAAAAGTACAAAAATTATCCAGATCATGGGTAGCCCGTGCCTGTGCTTCTAGCTACCCAGGAGGCTGAGCAGGGAGAATCGCCTAAGCTTCGGGAGGCTGAGGCTGCAATAAGCCATGACCATGCCGCTGCTCGATCATGATAAAGCTTTAGCAACAGAGTGAGACCTTGTCTCAAGAAACAAACAAATGAAATCAGATTTAGGGTTATTTGGTTAAAAAAATTGGAAAAAATCCTTGTTCATGTATTACTTTCAGTGTCTGGGTAATGAGAGCAGTTTCAACAGGAATATGTATGTGAGAGCACAAGCAGACATAATATTAATATTTATATGGGCACCAAATTGTGAGATAACCCAAAAGGAGATATGTAATTTTATTAGTACATCTCTCCCTGATCCTCATCCAAGCAGAACTCATTGGATCTCATTTGTTTATACCGTATCATTTTCTCTCTTAACATATTGCATAGTAATCATTTCAAATCCTTGTTTTGTAACCATACAGAAGGTACTTAAGGTTTCTGTGCCACCATTTTCTCATCTGTATAATGGAAATAATAATAAAGTTATATCACAGACATATTAGGATGTCTTAATGTTTGATAAATTAACCACTGATTATGTTTGTGTCTCTCTTCTGCACAAAACATTCAGGAAAAAAAAAGGAATTCAGAAGAACCAAACAATACTCATCGAGCAGTTAAGTTAAATATCTAGGTGTCGATCATATCTTATTACAGAGAGTTAAATTTAAAAATCCCAGCCCTAGTGACATTTTAACAGGGCCTTAATGATACATGCTAAGATATGCATAAAGAACAATATAATCACAGTCAGAGATTTTCTTCCTGAACCACTCTTCAAGCTGTCTATGTTTATTTCCTTTGGCCCTTGGCCATCTTGTTTCATTCTTTTGCTTCTACTAGTGAGTTTTTCACCTTGATTCAACTTTTGAACTGTTGTTTATTTTGTTAATGTTCCGTTTCTTTTCCAAACCTTTCAGTAGCTTGCTGCTTCCTGGAACAGTCTCAGTAACTTACACTCCCTGGGCACTGGCCCAGATCTCCTTCCCTTCAATGCCTCCCACCAACTATCGTGCACCTTCTCTTGCCATGCACGACCCTGACTGGCATGAGTCACCTTTCTTCCTGCCTAAACCAGAAAGGGCTGGACAAGAAGCTAGCCAATATGTAAACCTATGTCAACCAGGATAGGGAGGTAAAATGCAAAATTAAGAGTCATTCTACAGGATTATGAGATTGGGGATAATTATCCCTGCAAATATTCTTTGATTTTAAAAAGGGTCGTGGGGAAGGAATAGAAACATGAATAGACTCTACAGTACTCAAATGTCTGAAGACACAACTAAGACTTTTGACAATTCCAGCCCCCTGTGAGAATTTGAAAAGCAGGAGTATCTTATATTTGATATTCTTGTGCAGTGAAAACAGCAGGGACATAAGAACCTGGCAGACATAGATCAAATTCAGGTTCTATCACGAAGTAGCATGTGACTGTGACTTTGACTGACACTTTGAGCTATAACCTCTCATCTGTGAAATATGTTTAATAATATTGACATTGCAGGATGTTGTAGAGAGTAAAGATAATACAGACCAATTGTTCAATAAAGATGACTTGAGTCAATGAGTGCTGAGAGTGCCCTGGAATTGCAAGAGAAATTTCCAAAAGGTGGAATTGAGGGAGCAGCTATCAGGATGAGAGAGATTAGGGAAGGAAAAGTTTGGAGAGTCAACTGCATTTCTTTGGCCTGTTCGTATAAGGTAACTGCTGTGGACTGGATAATCTTTTGTTCAAAAAGAATCCTGAAACTGACATATGAACAGCTGACAAGATATTTCCTTTTCTTTCAGAATTAGTACCTCTAGAAATTCTTATTGCAATGCAAGTAAGTAAACTCAAGAGACACCATGTGAAAGCACAAAAGGAAAACTAACCTCAACCAACCCCCACCCATCTAATGGCCCTGTGAGAACTTCAGCACAAAGAGAATAAATCACATTTGTTCCCACTGCACACAAAGATTGGTAGTGAAAAGAATCCTACCACAGAACTCCTTTATATTACAGAAAAAATTGTAATGTCAAAACTCACCCGGGGCAAGGCACAGTAATCCAAGCACTTTGGGAGGCTGAGGTGGGAGGATCACTTGAGCCCAGGAGTTTGAGACCAGCCTGGGCAACATGGCGAAACCCTGTCTCTACAAAAAATACAAATAATTAGCTAAACGTGGTGAAGCACACCTGGAGTCTCAGCTACCCAGGAGGCTTGGGCGGGGGGGTCACATGAGTCTGGGAAGTTAAGGCTGCAGTGAGCCATGATCACACCACTCCACTCCAGCCTGGGCAGCAGAATGAGACCCTGTCTCAAAAAATATATAAAAATAAAAATAACTTTCATCTGAAGTCTGAAAATAGGTATCATTTTGTGTTTAACATGAATAACTTTCATCTGAAGTCTGAAAGTAGATATCATTTGTGTTTAATATGCAGAGAGGTGGGCCAGGCATGGTGGCTCACGCCTATAGTCCCAGCACTTTGGGAGGCCGAGTGGGTGGATCACGAGGTCAAGAGGTCGAGACCATCCTGGTCAACATGTTGAAACCTCATCTCTACTAAAAAATACAAAAATTAGCTGGGCATGGTGGCGTGCGCCTGTAATCCCAGCTACTCAGGAGGCTGAGGCAGGAGAATTGCTTGAACCCAGGAGGCAGAGGTTGTGGTGAGCCGAGATGGTGCCATTGCACTCCAGCCTGGGTAACAAGAGCGAAACTCCATCTCAAACAAACAAACAACAACAACAACAACAAAACATGCAGAGAAGTATTGAATAGAAAACAAAGTTGTTGTGCTTTAGAAATGGAACCAAAATTTGAGGATTAGAGGCTAAAACAGAAGAGAAGAAAGGACTTGGAAGCTGTTATGGACTGAATTTTGTGTCCCCCAAAATTCATAGATTGAAGCCTTAACCTCCATAATCTCATAATGTGACTATAATTTGAGATAGGGTTTTGAAAGAGGTGATTAAGGTTAAATGAAGTCACTTAAATGAGGTGGCCCTAATCCAATCTGATTGTGTCCTTATAAGAAGAGATTAGGACACACAGACACTAGGGATGTGTGTGCACAGTGGAAGGGCCAGGTGAGGGTGCAGCAAGAAGGCAGCTGTGTGCCAGCCAGGTAGAGAGGCCTCGGGAGACATCAACCCTGCCTGCACCTTGATGTTGGACTCTAGCTCCGGGACTGTAAGCAAGTATATTTCTGTTGTTTCCCAGAATACAGTCAGTCTGTGTCCTTTCTTATAGCAGCCCTAGCAGACTAATGCTGGGAAAGGACATGAGTGGGAGTGGGCAATGCAGTGACCAAGAGTGAAAGCAAGCAAGTCTAAGGAGAGATAGCCAGTAAGAGATGGTGGATAGATGGCCAATGGAGGCATGGTAGAACCATGATGACTATTATTAAAGTTTAACCTTTGGCTGGTAGTCAGTAATACTGTAATTCTACTGTACAACTCCAAAGCTTCAGTCATAGGATGCTATATACAAATATCTTGTGGGGGTCTTGTGTGTTTGTTGTTGTTGTTTTGGTCAATGAAGGAATCAAGGCATTGTCTAGATGGGGGCAAAGTGATTTAGAAAAAAGATTGTAGTTGCAAGAAACAAGAGGGAGGTGAAAACGAAAACTTCAACAGCTACAGATATCAGAGCAAGAGGAGCCTGTGGAGACCTAAGTTCCCCAGGCTAAGTTCTCCTGGGAGCCCTGGTGCGACTGGACAGCACGGAATGAATGCCCTGAGAGATGCTTGGTTTCTGCCTTGAAGGGCCCAGAGGGATTTTGCCATGCCTGGTAAGTGAATTTAATTTTTAATTTTTTTAATTTTTGATTTTTTGAGACAAGGGTCTTGGTCTATTGCCCAAGCTGGAGTGTCAATGGTGCGATCATGGCTCACTGCAGCCTCAGTCCCCTGGATCTAAGTGATCCTGCCACCTCAGCCTCCCACGTAGCTGGTACTATAGGCAAGCACCACCACATCCCACTAATTATTTGGTAGCAATGGGGTTTCACCATGTTGCCCAGGTTGGTCTCAAATTCCTAGGCTCAAGTGATCTGCCAGCCTCAGCCACCAAAAGCAGTGGGATTACAGGCAGAAAGTGATTCAAGTAGGTAAGAAGAAAGGAAAATGTTTAATACATAGTTGTCATTTGGTGTACTACTTTACACTGAATGTATCCGCTGTGACTGAGCTCAGATTCTGCCTTCTGAAAAGGTTCAGTGAAGTACAGTTAATGTTTTTCTGATTTAACATTAGCAGAAAATAGCTTAGCTGCTATGTGTTAAATCTGTGCTCTCAAATTTAACAGGTGGCTACCCTGATTAGACTTAAGACTGGTACTCGGTACTCCTCTTTGCCTTGATATATTGCCATGTGGTGAGTAATAAATATGCTGATACATAATAATAAATACTTTGATACACTAATGTGAAACATACTAGAAAGAATGAAAATGTACTGAAAAGATTCTTTTGTTGCCATTCTAAGTACTTCCTTACCTCTAAAGCACACATAACTGCCTTAGCTAACATGCAAAACAAATTACTGTGGAACAGGTCTACTTATTTTAACATTTCTCTTTATTTTTTCAGCCAGCTAAAGAAGGATCTCTATGTACGAATAGAATTTTCCATCTAGGGACCAGATTTTGAAGAATTTTTTTTAATTATTAAATTTTTAGTAATTACTCTTCCAAACAACTGACTTTTGAGGGCTCAAATACTGATCTTTTTATCATTGTCGTCTTGTCAGTTTCAGTTTTCCAGTGTAATTCCCAACTTGGAAGATCAGGATTTGAATTATGCAGTTTTTAGCAGTTCAGCAAAATGTACACATGTGCTGTGGTGAGGGTTTCATCTTCCTGAGGTTATGCTTATGGGCAGGGGAGAATAAAGGTCTCCAATGAATAAACTGTCATTACAGCTTGGTTATAGTGGGCTTTCCTCGAATTCTTTTTTACTACTTAAACAGGAAGTTAAAGAGACAAGAACTTTCTTCATGAACCTAACTTCACATATTTTTTTAAAACTGCATAAACCAGAGCCAAAAATAACTGCCTGATAACTTCTTTAACTCCAAGTTGCTTTCCAAATTATACCTTTTTGTAACAGGAAACGAACTATGTTGATTATATTTTATACAGGATTATGCTTTCCATGATTTTCCAAAACAGACAAAAATAGAAATTTTTATAACAGCCTAATTGGAACATAAGTATTTTGCTATTTAACACTATGAACACAATAGGCTATTGTAATACATTTATTATTGCATAATGTTGTATTATATATATATATGTGTGTGTGTGTGTGTGTGTGTATATATATAGAGAGAGAGAGAGAGAGAGAGAGAAAGAAAGAGAGAGAGAGAGAGAGACAGGGAGGGAGGAGGGAAAGAGTCTCACTCTGTCACCCAGGCTGGAGTGCAGTGGAGAGATCTCAGCTCACTGCGGCCTTGACATCTCAGGATTCAAGCAATCCTCCCACCTCAGCCTCCTGAGTAGCTGGAACTACAGGGTTGTGTCACCATGCTTGGCTAAATTTTTTTGTATTTTTTGCAGAGACAAAGTCTTGTTTTGTTGCCCAGGCTGGTCTCAAACTCCTGGGTTCAAGTGATCCTCCTGCCTCGGCCTCCCAAAGTATTAGGATTATACGCGTGAGCCACAGCACCCAGCTGTGATATACATTCAGTTGTCAGCTTTTTTACAATCAGCTTTCGTGATGGAATTCAAACTCTTTGAAGGCAGGGGCTTTGTTTGGTTTCAATGCAGTTTCATTAACTGAATGAATGAATTTCTGGTTGTTACCTGTACATACTTACGTATCATGTTTCTTTTGCTCTATAAAAATAGCTAAATTAATTACATCATAACATGAAAATGCAAAATAAGACATTCCTGCCATTTCGTAATTACAAACCTTACCAGAATTAGTAAAAAAAAAAAAATTATATTACTCCTCTAAGCAATACATTGCTTACTTATTGTTTCTCTAGTTTTGGATCCTATGATTTTCAAATACAAAGGAAAATAAGTGGAAGGAATAATAATAAAGTTACTTGGTAAGTTCATGATTTCCCCATGGTGAAGGGATAACAAAAAGGTACATTTTTCAAAAACAAGGAATTATCTTGTATTGGATTTTATGTGTTTTTAAATTGAAATTCATTTATAAACTTCATATGTACTGTGAACAAAATCAAAATTTAAGTAAAAATATCTTTAATTGGCAAAAACTTTATAATTTGAGCTTTTCAGTGGTCAGCAATTAAGTAAGAAACAGCTTCTGTATTTTCTGCAATGAACAAAGTATGCTAAATGATAACAGTAAGTCTACTGTGTCTGGTCAAGCAATATATTCCAGAAAAAAAAAAGGTAGTTTTAAAAACCGTTTTGGCCAACGAAATTGAAGGTAGTAGTCAGGCTCTTTTCTCCTAAGGAATGCTCACTAAGTTCCAGTCAAATCTGCCTGCATTCAGCTCCTCAAGTACACACCCCAGCTCTTTATCTTCTTGCAGATTGTGTACGTACTGTTCTCTCTCTTCTGGAACATTCTTTTTCTTGCTTTTATAGCGAACTCCCATGAAGTTTTTTGTTACAGTTTACATGCATCCCCTCAGAGAGGACTTCTTTGACCACACTATCTAAATAATTTATTTGTAACTATTGAATCTAATTATTTATTTCGATTTCTTTGTATTTTTTTCCTTTCCTCCCTCTCTGCATCCAGCTGAAGAAGAGAACAGATATTATTTCCCATGAAAAGGAGCATATTTCAAGCTTTATGGTAATTTAGAGGAGAAAGATAATACTTCTTTAGAGATGGCCAGGTAGATTTTGCAGGAGAGATGCTGTTTCCTGCCATCACAATGGAAGAAATAACATTCCTTTTCATGAGTGCTAGCTCATACAACCAGTATGACCACAGCGGGGAAAGGGACTAGTAGCCCATGGATTCCAGCTTCCTTTCCTCTGTCAGCTTTGTTCGATTGCTCCCCTTTTGTCAAAACTTCCTGCTTTCACTATGTCCATTTTTTCCTCTCCTTTGCTCATAAACTTATGAACTCCCTAAAAATTGTGATTGATCACATTTGCCTTAGCTGCTCTGAGCTCTTCATCCCTCTGAATATTTGTAGAATGGTGGAGAGTCTCACGGCAGGAGGGAGTCCAAGGGCAGTGATGTGGTAGCAATTAATTGGTACATAAACAAAACCGGAAGAAAGAGATCTGAGCTTTGGAGACCCCACTGCAACCCACCACCCTTCGGGCCCAGGCACATAATGACCATTCACTCTTATTGCTTTCACTTGCAACTGTGTGTTTCTTTCTAGTTCTATAAACTTTGCTCTATAATTGTCTTTAATAAATGTTCTGTCACATTTGAGCAGGTGAGGGCATTAAACCAGCCAAAGGCCAGAGTTGTCTCTAGATTCTGGGGAGAAGGGGTTAGTGTCAAAACATGGCCTGTGTTTGGCATAGGTATATCAGTGAGTTTGCTATGAAGACGTAAAAGGAAAATGTGCTGCTGTTTAATGCTTCTTAGCTCAAAATCACAGTGATATACTTGTTATCTTTTCCAAGAAGAATCAGATGGCCAGCCCCACATTGGCACGCAAACTCATTTCCAGCCACATGAGTCAAGTGAGATGGGAACACCAATGCATTTGAGTCAACAAAAGTTAACTTTGTTCTGGAGGCAATAAGTGTTATCATAAATTCCCTGAGAAGTGTGCACATGATTATTTACCATTCCCTAAACCTCAATATATGTTTAAATAGTGCCATTTAGCTATTTTCAATTAAGTATTTTGTTTCCAGAGTTTTCACAGGGGAAATCCTACATGGACCCTACCAGCCATCAAAGTCATTACAGCAGGACTTAGCGCCTGCTACAAAACTGGTGTCCCAGCAATGACAAAATGAAGTTCCCCTCAAAAATGCAGCCGGCAGCCTTTTTCGCTGGGTTGATATTTGTTAATGCAAAGATTGGCATCACTATCCATTGGAAGGAAGCCAGCGAGAGACATAGAGACAGAGACAAACAAAGAAACAAAGTTTCTATCAATTGTTTTCTATCTAAACTATTTTTAATAGTTGCATTTGCACTTCTCATGGAAAAGATGATGTAGCATAATTAGGACATGTGCTTATTTCCCTAAACAGCTCATAATTTTCCATCTGCAAAAAAATGTCATGTGACTTCAGTTAAGCTGAAAACACTCAGGAAACAAAGGGAGCAGAAGCTAAATGTTGACCACAGTTTTAGATTTGATATTTCCCAATATGCTGTCCATCTTCATTTTGTTACAGATTCCCAAGTCCCAGTGACTGCATTCTCTGCTATTATAACATACAGCAGCATTTCTCATCATGTATGTGTAGAGCGTGACTGATTAAAGGAATTTCATTTTTAAATGTTTTTCTACTGCTGCCAATTTGTCAAATTTCCTAGCTATAACTGGTTTTCTCTTCTTCTTTGCTTGTAAGATGGAACAAGTCATAAACTAACATAATTTCCCACACTTAATGTCATATGTAATTTTATGCAATTATCTAAAATGTATCTCCTCTGCTTTGAATTTAGCACAAACTCTAGAATCTCAGATACTGTTTCTGACAGATCACATTCAACTTTCAGAGAGGCTTCACTAAGTTCCAGGCACTTGGAACTAAGTAATCTTTGTATGTGTGAGCTCATTTAATTTTTACAACAACATTCTGGAGGAGGTGCTATTTCCGCCCCTGTTGTACAGAAAGGCCTGGAGAGGTTACAGAGGCCCAAGGGAAGTAAATAGCTTGTTGGAGGTGCCTCAGTTAGGAAGTGACCAATGCAACATTCGAACTAAGGCAGTCTGAGCACAAAGCCCTTGCTCCTAAAGGTAATGCTGTAATATAATGTAGAGGAGTGAATGGATCTGTGATTTATGACAAAAAACGATTTTTTTTGAGGCAGAGTCTTGCTCACTCACCATGGCTCGAGTACAGTAGTGCAGTCATAGCTCACTGAGGCCTTGAATTCCTGGGCTCAGGCAAGCCTCCCGCCTCAGCCTCCCAAGTGGCTGGAACTACAGATGCACACCACTGTGCTTGGCTAATTTTTTGTAGAAATGGGACCTTACTATTGCCAGGGCTCATCTTAAACTCCTCAGCCTCCATAACTGTAAGAAATAAATTCCTTTTCTTTATAAAGTTCCCAGTTTCCGATATTTTGTTATAAGCCACAGAAATGGACTAAGATGTCAGTACATTCCCATTTCCCTTCCACTTTTCTGTGGCCACACATAAGCATCCTTTCCCATCTGAGAGTTATTACTCAATCAAAAAAGTAGAAATTTTACAACTCATGTAGTAACTGATCAGTCATCCAATAATATTACATCATGGGGATAAGCTTCAAGGAATAGTGTGTTTAAAATTGCAAAAGAAAATATAGTAAATTGATGTGCAAAGGACCTTGACACAAATGCTCCATGCTTTGGAACATTTATTGAAATTTAGTTGCAGACTATTTCCTTATTGAGTTTTGCTTTTCTGCTTTCCTGGAATATAATCATAAAGCCAAATTTGACAAACTTATACTGGTAAATCACATTCTGCCAAATTACATTATTTCTTTGTACTCCCACAGAGATGTTTAATGGCTATTTTAGAAGAACAGAAAACGTGATGAAAACTAAAAAAATAAAATGTAATATTAAACTTTTACAAAGTATTTTAAAATAATTTCTCAGTTTCAAAAATATTCTTACCTTAAGCACTCTTTATATCTTATCATTTAAAAAACATTCTAAGACGTGTTAAAAACCACCCCAAAACAGTGAAGTTTATAAGCTAATAGACATTCACAACTTGATCTGTTTGTATTCAATTGATACTTTCTTGTCTTTAGTCAAAACAATGGATGTTTATAACAACTTGGTCTGTTTTTACTAAATTTGGCACTTTCTTACCTTTAGTGATTCCCTTACAAACTCCTGTAACAGGCTGCCCTATCTGTGGAATAGCCATTCTTTTATTCCTTTATTTTCTTAATAAACTTGCTTTCACTCTACAGACTCACCCTGAATTCTTTCTTGCATGACATACATGAACCCTCTCTTGGGGTCTGGATCCAGATTCCTTTTCAGGGACATCTTTCTGGTAACCATGGAAGGGACTATATCGAGGAAACCCCCAACTCAAAGGCTACTTTTGGCTAAGTGGTAGGGTTCAGTAACATATTCCTGGCAAACTCTGAAGGATCAATACTGCAGAGCTGCCCGACTCAAGAGAAAACCATCCGCGTGCACCAGTTGGCTGACTTTGGGTAAGTGGGGTGCATAGCTGGCTAAAGGATGGGATTGGATTAGAGGCCCAATTCAGGAGAGTTAGAGTCTCTCCTAAGACAGAGTAAGTTAAAGGCACCTCTTAAGAAAATGCAAGGATGTTTGACCAAGCAGGTTTGAGGACCAGCTCAGGAAGGCTAGAGTCCTTCCTACGATTTAGGGGGGTAGAGGTCTCGCTCAGTAAAGACCCTTTGGCTAAGAATGGGTTTGACACTATGGGATGTTAACTACTATCCTCTTAGATTAATCTGCCTTGCACTCTTTGCAGAAGGCTATGGATGGCAGAATTAGGCATGTACAGGACCACGAGACATGAGGAGATTTTTCCTCCCCAAAAGGGAAAACTTGAGAGCTGATGGGACTGCTGGAAAAGATCGCTTCGCTACCGACAAGTGCAAAGTGCCATATTTTCTTTTGCTAAATCTGGCATCCCTATTGTCTAAGTCCATTTGTGCTGCTATAACAAAATACCTAAAACTGGATAATTCATTTAAAAAAACAGACATTTATTTATCACAATTCTGGAGGCTGGGAGGTCCACGATGAAGGCGCTGGCAGGTCTGGTTGTCTGGTGAGGGCTTCTGTTTCCAAGATGGTGCCTTGTTGCTGCATCTTCCATAGGGCAGGAATGCTGTGTTCTCACTTGGTAGAAGACAGGAGGGCACAAGAGGGGTAAACTTCTGTCAAAACCTTTGATAAGGACACTTAACCCCACTTACATGTGGGCGGACTC
Source organism: Cheracebus regulus (assembly GCA_963574635.1). Taxonomy (NCBI): domain Eukaryota; kingdom Metazoa; phylum Chordata; class Mammalia; order Primates; family Pitheciidae; genus Cheracebus; species Cheracebus regulus. Next base: position 50,377 of record CAUYQU010080801.1, on the reverse strand, counting down.
CTCATGACTCCATCACCTAAAGGCCACAGCTCCCAATACTGTTGAATTAGGGATTAATTTCAACATGAATTTTGTAGGAGACAAAAACATTCAAACCATAATACCTACCATAGGATTAAATATAATTTTCTGTTTTATCATGAGTTAAAAAATATCTTGATAATCAAACATATTGAATGGTGATGGCCACCCAATGAGATTTGCCAGGTATCTGGAGAAACTAATATTGATAATCCTTATAAATAATCTTTTAAACTTTTTAATAAATAATCTGAATAAGACAATTTAGTTTAAAAATAAAAATCTTAGATAGAAAAATCTTGGCTGTTCAGACAAACCATCTTCTGAGACCTGGTTTTGCAGTTAAGTAAGAATATGCCATTGGAAACCTCTACAACTTTGTATTAATAGAATGACCATAATTCCTTTCTTACCATGTTGGGAAGAAATCAAAGAGCTGGATTCAATTGTGAAAGTTTCTTTGTACCCATTCATCTCTCACTCTGCTCCATAAACAAGATCATTGCTAACCATTGGATGTGTAGCATTCTCATCATTTTGTATACATTTTTATATGTGAGTGTATGTGCACGTGCACATGTGTATATGCACATGTTCTTTTTTATTTACAAAAATTGAATCATATTTTACATATTGTACTGAGACTTCCATTTTCATTTAAAGGTCTTGGATATCTAAAAGCACTCTATTTAATTTTACTAAACAGGTAATATATATTCTTTGTGCTGGGCTGAGTCTAAAATAGCCTGCCATGATTCCCAGTTTGTGGTATTCATGCCCTCATGTAATTCCCTCCCCTTGAGTGTGGGATGGCCTAACAGCTTGTTCTAAGGACTAGAATATATGGCAAAAATAATGAGATTATATTTTCATGATTAGGTAACACAAAATTTTGACTACTGTTTTGCAAGCAAACTCCCCTATTGCCTTCTCAGCTTGTGTGCTTTGATAAAGCAATTTGTCATGACAGAGAACTAGGGAGGCCTCCAGCAAACAGACAAGTGGGAACTGAGGCCCTCAGTCCAATAGTCCTCAAGGAACTGAATCCTGCCAACAACTAGGTAAGCCTGGAAACAGATACTTCCACCACCAAGCCTTTGAATGAGACTCAACCCTGACTGACACTTTAATACCAGCTTTGTGAGACACCCTGTTACAGAGGACCTAGTTAAGCCGTGGCTACATTCCTGACCCACAGAAACTTTGAGATAATATATGTGTGTTGCTTTACTCTGTTAAACTTGTGGTAATCTGCTACTCAGTAATAGGTAGCTAATGCACACGTCATACAAAATTTAAAAGCTATAAAAATTATTTCTCTGTAAATTTGTTTCCTTCCCATTCTTTTATCTAGCCAATCAGATCCCTTTTCCAGAAACAAACAAACACTGTTACAAGCATCAATTTAGATAGTCAATTTGAAAGCACTTCAAATTTTTAAAGGACCACGCATTTTTTTTTTTGAGATAGAGTTCTGCTCTCGATGCCCAGGCTAGAGCGCGGTGGCCTAATCTTGGCTCATTGCAACCTCCACCTCCCAGGTTCAAGGGATTCTCCTGTCTCAGCCTCCCGAGTAGCTAGGATTACGGGCATGTGCCACCACACCCGGCTAATTTTTGTATTTTTAGTAGAGACAGGGTTTTGCCATGTTGGCCAGGCTGGTCTTGAACTCCTGACCTTGTGACCCCCCCCCGCCTTGGCCTCCAAAGTTCTGGGATTACAGGTATGAGCCACCACACCCGGCCAGGACCATGCATATGAAAGGTACTGGTATTATTATTATTATTATTATTATTACAATTCAAAGATTTACAAATGATTCTAAGATCTTTGATTAGTGAAGGTGAGAACATGAGATCAGCCTGGGCAACATGGTAAGACCTCATCTCTACCAAAAAAAAAAAAAAAATGGCTGGTCAAGGTTGTGCATCCCTGTAGTCCCAGCTACTAAGGAGGCTGAGGTGGGAGGATCACTTGAGCCTGGGAAGTCAAGGCACCAGTGAGTCATGATTGGGCCACTGTACTCCAGCCTGGGTGATGGAGCAAGACCTTGTCTCAAAAAAACAAGTTTTTTTAAGGAAGTGAGGACAACAGGGGCACCTACAGAATTATCTCACAAGAGACTGTAAAGAAAAGGCAGAAAAAGAAATAGGTAAGTAACAGATAAGTGTCAGATAAGTTACTTGTCAAATGCAAGTAGGATTATTTACACCTACTGTAAGTTCAAAGTACATTTACAAGATTTTGTAAAATGAACTGTTACTTATTACCAGAAAGGGATCAAAAGATCACTAAATACCCCTAATATCATTGATTCAGGGTCCCATACTGACCATACTGCAAGGCATTATCAGGATGGATGAAAACAAAAGAGAAAGCATTGAATTGAATGTTTCAAAGCTACACTCACGCATCTGACACAGTACATGGAATACAGTCCTCAAAACTGACTTGATGTAACTAGAAATGACAAGGGTGGGAATGAGGGTGAAGGATTGACTCACATACTTGTGCTAAATAATAGACTAAAATTAAAAAGATATTTCATCTGGAAGAGAGGTGAGCAAACTTTTCCTGTAAAGGGCCAGAGAGAAAATATTTTAGGGTTTGTAGGCCATATGGTCTCTATCACAACTATGCAACTTTACTGTTGCAATACTAAAACAGCCATAAATGATGCATAAATGAATGGGTATGGTCACGTTCCAATAAAACTTCATTTACAAAAACAATCCATGAGTGGATTTGGGCAAAGGGCTTTTGAACTCCTGATCTAGAAAGATAAAGACAAATGATGCAAGCAGCTGAAATCTTTTAGTTTCTTCTTACTAAAGATTAAAGATAACAGAAAAGACCCAAATGCCAAGAAGAAACCCGCCTCCCCACCTCATAATGTCAATTCCAGTCCTACTTTCTGAGTACATAGAACTAACTATCACTGAGGGCATTCTTTTCTATTTGAACTAAATCTGCTCTAAACTTCATTCCTTCTTATAGGAGATTGGTCAGGGTGGTGGGAAAAATCATAAAGACGCAAACCTTCTTGGAAGGCTAGAAGGTTTTGCAAAAGCCTCTAGGGATAATTATAGCTGAAGGCAGCCTAATCCTCTTACCTTGAGCTAATAGCAAATACCAGATAACAAGGGAATGTAAAGGAGTTTATCTAAATAGCTTGTTGTCCTAAAACCGAACTTTGATCGTCTACATGCAGAACTGTTCTCTACTGAGGGAGTTGGCAAAGCTAATTACTCACTGATGGTGTTTACTCAAGACCTTTGTCATTAAATCTGTACTAAATAAATGCAGAGCCTCTCCGACTTATCGGGGCGGCACAACGGGCTGCTCTTCAGTGGTGCCAAAGCAGTGCTAGCCACCTGGCCATCTCTCTCAGGCAAAAACCTGTGTCAACGTAATTTTTCATCCATAGCTTGGCCAGAGTCTGCCAGTCAGACTCAATACCTTCTGATTTTCCATCCTTTTAGAATTTAAGTTGTCTTAGAGCTGAAATGAAACCACAAGTCAAGAACCATCCCCTTTTTTCTCAATGCCCTGCCTTCCTACCATTTCTCTTCCAGCTGGGAGAGTCTAGGACTGGAATCATAGCACTAGATTAGGAAGTACTATTTTTAATAGAGGTCTTATTTTTATCTTTTGGGATTCCTATCACTCTTTTTTTCACAGATACATTTTGGTTAACTGACTGGATACATACAATGCATAGTTTTAAGTTATAACAACTAAAATTGGTACTTTCATTTTGTTGTTTCAAAGCAACTAAAATTAACATTTACATGCCAATATATAGAACTAGATGTTTTATATTTCCTACAGTATTTACTCCAACACTTATAAATTGTATTAAATTTTTAACTTTCTTTAAGTAAATTCCTCAACTGTATACTGTATACTTTTATGTTTCATAAATTTTTGTAAAAAAAAAAAAAAAAACACTCAAATCCTTCAAGTGAGAGAAAGATCTACACACAACCGGGTACCCACTCAAACCTGGTACAGTAGGATAAAAGTTTAATTGATCTTATTTCCTGGTCCTAATCTGCCTGTCCACCTGGTTAACACTCTGGATAGAAGATAGGACCACAAAAAAGTAAGTCAGCTGCCAGTTTTATAAAACTACTGTGGAACCAAAATATGTTTAGAAACATAGATTTATTGCATATAGGATTTCTATCCTTCTTAAAAAGTAAAATTTTTATGCTCATTTACATCCTGTTCAAAGACTACAAAATTTTTGTAATCTTTGTAATCACCATCTTTGTCATCTTTGTAATGAAACTCTGTTACCCTTTTCCTTCTACATTCAGAATAACATCATCTCTGTGATAAGCTGGATTCATAAGAGACCAAGCTTGATGAAACAACATGTATATTTTAAATCATACTAGAGGTTTAGACACCACAATTTCACTAGTGTCTGAACCAACTCCGTGTAAACAAAAATAAAGCTGAAACCCCAGTCTGAGATGCTTTGGCACTGTCTAAAAGCAGAAAAAGGCCACTTTACTGATCCCAGCCTCCACTTCCTCCCCAACCCAGACAAACGGGTGTACGCACTCTGCTGATATGCCACACACAAGAACTTTCGCTACTTCACTAAGCACTCTGGCTAACCCCTTAACCCAGCTATGACCCATAGACCAAAAGGCCACCAAAGGTTTGAGGATAACAATGAAATAAATATACAGGAAATGGTTAAAGCTTCAGCTCCCAACAATAAACAGCTTCTTACATAACCTACTGTTTCCTCTAATTATGGTCATCTCCATATGAGGGTGGTAAAGTGCTTTAAATTTCTCCAAGTTTCCTAGAATTTACCTCACACACAATATTTGATCTGCTGAGAGGCAACTAAGACTAAAATTAATCTGTGAACACATCCTTACTAGTAAACAGAAGTCATTCAAAACCTTCAGAGAACATGACTTTAAGTTCTCAAATATAACTAGATAGGTTGATTTTAACTTGATCTATTTATTTATTTATTTTTATAGAAACAAGTTTTTTGCCATGTTGCCCAGGCTGGTCTTGAACTCCTGAGCTCAAGAGATCTGCTTGCCTCAGCCCCCCAAAGTGCTGGGATTACAGACGTGAGGACCGAGCCTGGCCAGTTTTAACTTGATCTCTGTCACTGTCTACTTGTTAGCAGTTCACAAAACAAAAGCTATCCAAAAAACAGGTAGCCTAAGAAGTAAAAGCAAACAATGTGTGCAAACAATTCAGAAGTCGCAAGATGAATTTATCATTTAGTGGAAGGCAGCTATTGCCTCTTTCTTCTCAGAAACAAGTCAACTTAACAATATTTAGTGATGTGGTATAGGCAAGATAAAATTCAGGTTCCCAGATTCCCAACATTGGACACTATCCATTAAAACCTATACCAAAGCTGATTCTCTTCTGGCAAAAGTGAGAAAAACAAAAACAGGATCAAGAGAAACCTGCTATCCTAATCACTTATCTACTGATATTGTGTACCATCTCTTTGTGGAATTAAATGAGTCACATACTTATTGTATAAAATCATCAACTTCAATTTTAACATATTACTAACCTCGCATGAACTTATTCTGGCTTTTAGAAATGGGGAAGCAAAAATTAATAGAAAATAGATACTTATAAAGTTATAGCACCATAACTTAAATTCAGTTTCATGAGTCTAGTAGCACCATAACTTAAATTCAGTTTCATGAGTCTAGTGATCTGGAACACAGAAGATAAAATCCAAAAGCTGTGGATTGAGCAATATTATGCATATGACATTGTGTTAATTAAGGTAACATCTGGTATTGTAAGAGATATCAGGCACTTAAGGCAATAGAAACTTATTTCTCGTTGGCAATGATGGGCTATCCCTAGGGCTGCAGTCACCTTCCCGGCTGCAGCTGGGAGGTGCCAGAGGTGGTGGCAGGAGCTGCTGTGGGAGCAGCAGTGGAGGCTTGTGGGGGTACTCCTGTGCCCTGTGTCCCCTGGGCCCAATGCCCCAGAAGCAGCCGACTGTGCCACCCACACTCTAGCGTGGCCGGGCAGGACCCGCCCCTAGGCCCAGAGCCTGACACTAACCCCACATTGTCGTTCTCACCTGCTGCTGCTGCAGGTAGGACGTGGGGAGGAAGGAGACAGTCCCCAAAGCCCACAGCCCTGGGTGCCACCACAATGGGGCCAGGCCAAGTCGCCTGTTGATGGAGGAGCAGCTTGGTCAGTCAGAGAGGGGCCTGAGGCAGAGCTGGGTCTGGGGCAGTGTAATGCTTGCACACAGAGCATGGTGGCTGGGCCAAGGCACTGACCTGGGGCACATGTCAGGGGCCCATGGCTGGAAGTGGGATCAGTGCCTGCTTCGGGACCTGGCCAACAGTGCAGTCACAGCATCCACCCTACCAAGTCCACCAGGTTGCTGCACTTTGGGAGGAGGCTCTGCAGAGGGCAGCCTGGGGCTGTGTCCAGGGGTTCTGCCCTGCATTGAGGTGACCACCAGGCCTGACACTCTCAACTGCTAGCCCGGGACCCTAGATCCACTTCCAGAGGGGCCACCTCCAGTTGGGTGGGCAGGAGCCTTGGCCTCCCAGGAGCAGGACCTCTATAGTCTGTACCTTTGGGGGTCTGTCTGCTGGCCTCTCCCCACTTCTGGCACCCACTCCAGTCTTGGAGTGGGATTGGGGCCAAGCCAGAGAGCTGTCACAGCACAGCATGGTGTGCACATGCTCGGGACAGCACTGACACACTAGCCCCCTACCACCTCAGCCTCCTCCAGACTTTGGGCATTGATGAGTGTGGGGGGGAGGGAGGTCGAGATGGGAATGAGGGCAGCTCAGTGATGGCTTGCAAGTGCCCCTTTGTGCAAGCAGCCTGGGTGCCATGGATAGCCACAGGAGACACAGGGCTCCTGGGCAGAAGAGGGCAGGTCCCAATGAGGCCCCACCTTCAGGCTAGGGAAAGCCTAAAGGCTGGGGCCAGGCTGCCAGTCCCACAAGCTAGAGCGGGGATGTGGGATGCCTTTTTCAGGCCTGCTCACAATTGCCCATAGGCCAACTGGTGTGCACTTCCTCACCTCTGAGGTCCTTAAATGCCCTAGGCTCAGCCAGATCAGGGCAGAAGATGGAGAGATGATGGGACAGCCAGCTGCAGAGAGGAGCCACCTGCTCTGCTGAGAACTGAACACGTTTTGGGATGACCTGCCTGCATCTCTGATAGGAACACTTGTCAGGACACCCTGGCTTCGGAGAGGAGCTGCCCACTGTGGGTCTTCTCTGAGCTGTTTTATCGCTCAATAAAGCTCCTCTTTGTCTTTCTCACCCTCCACTTGTCTGTGTACCTCATTCTTCCTGGTCATAGGACAAGAACTCAGGACTCACGGAATGCTGATGCTAAAAGAGCTGTAACACAAACAGGGCTGAAATATGCCCCTTACTGGTGGTGCATACCTGTAATCTCAGCTACTGGGAAGGCTATGGCAGGAAGATCACCTGAGCCTGGGAGGTCAAGGCTGCTGTGAGCCATGATTGCACCACTGCACTCCAGCACGAGTGACTGAGCCAGATCTTGTCTCAAATAAATAAATAAATAACTTTGTCTCTAAACAGTAGCTCCTCATCTGAGCTGCATTTTAGCATCCTCTTGAAAGCTTTTCTTAACACTGATGTGTAGAACTAAACACTTCCTCCCCTGGAACCCTATTGAACCTGTAAATATACACCTAATATTTGTGCAAAGAGTAAATACAATCAGGTAAACAGAAGTGACTGGCACATTAAATGGCTTCTATTATAGTTATCTAAAAAAATGTAATAATACCAAACTTACGTAGTCATTAGGAATATGAAACAAAATGCATATTTTTAAATCTAGTATTTTATAGGCTTACCACAAATACATGTGCAATTACCATTATTGTTGTTGTCATTATTTTTGTTGTTATTTTGAATTTCTCTTCTTTTAAAAGGCAAAGGCAGAGTTTTGGGCTCACTCTTTGTTACTGTAGAAAAAGTAAATGCTAAGGGCATATTACAAGAAAATGTCCCTGTTTCTTAGGGAAAAAAACAAGCGTTAGAAGTTGTATGAAGCGTGAAATGGATGAAAAGAGGACAAACTGATTCTGGATGACTCTTGACCAATATCATTAGATACAAAGTGAAATTAATAGGTTGTCTAGACTAGTAACATCCACAGATGCTTGGAAATGAAGGAAATGTGAATGTGGGAAAGAAAAACCTAAAAATATCTCCAGATTATGGAGAAGCCCTATATGCCTGACCTGTTTGGCAGTAAAACTACCCCCCAAAACCACAAGAGGTGTTTTCCAGGAAAGAGGCAAGCCAATCTCTTGAGTCAGTTTCTCCTCAATCTCCTTCTCTAGGTAATGAAATCTGAAAGAAATTCATGTGACCCATACTGTGAAAATGCCTCTAAAAAACCCATATTGTAGGAGGTAATAATAAAAAATTCTCAGAACATGAAAGATTGATCTATGTTATATGTTGAGAATGATTTACCTCCTTTTTTAAAAAAAAAGTTTTATTTTTACTAGTATTATTATAATAATGCTCATTAATGTTTAACTACAGTTTAAAATACAGTGAGACACATGATATTTTACTTAAAAACATCATAACCTTTCAACTTTTGCCTGTCTACTGGTCTATTAAAGACTCTTTGTGTTAAAATCTTTCTTCAATGTGAACTTCTCTCAAGGCCATCTCTACTTCTATCATGTGTTTACTCTTCTTGTTGTAATGTCAATATTTCATTCCTCAAGAACTTAAAAAGGAAACATAGATCCCAGAATTTCAGAGCTGAAATTAACCTTTAAAATAATCCAGATCAACTCTGTCAAGGAACCTGAGATCCAGACAAGAGAAAGGATATGCCAGAACCCCATAGAAAATAATTTGAGAAGGGAGACAAGAAAATCTAGGCTCTTCAAACTCTGCAATAGTGTTTTTAAAATGTATATATAAATTATTTTAAGAACCCAGCAGGAGCTTCAGCTTCCTGGAGTTTATAGTCTATGCACATGCTACCTGTGGATACCATAGGATTAAACATTATTAATGCTCCTTCATTCACTTGTTCCCGTAAACATTTACTGAGTGGCTAGCAGGCAACTGTGGATACAAACATGAATAAATCCCAGTCCCTGACTGGGGGAGTTTGCTTTTTAGTGTGAGGAGGACAAACAAGGCAATAAAGCATCCTAGGTGCTATGCTAAATCAAGTGCAGGCTGTAGGAGGGGTAAAAAGGTGGGAGCTGGTTGTTTCTATTTAGACCAGAAAAGGCTTTATAGGGGATGCTTTGATGCATGATGTGCAAATATTTCTGAGAGAGGGGTGGATGAGACTGGAGGGATATTCTAGATATAAGGACCATGCAATGTGAGTAAAGTCATGGAGACCTGAAATAGAATGACACACTGGGGAAACTGCGTGGCTCTGCATGGTTGTAGGGAGTACAGGAGAGAAGCTGGGTGGAAATAAGGCTGGAGAGACGAAAGAGTCCCAGACCCCGGAGTACTTCATGTTATGTAAGAAATAGCAATCACCTGGGCAATCATTTTTGGGCACAGGAAGCATGCCTGAAGTTACCAGGTGTAATTCATTCAAGCTGAACACTACTTCTATTGGAATCTAAAGATGTTTAACTTGGGGGGTCAGGCGTGGTGGCTCATGCCTGTAATCCCAGCACTGTAGGAGGCCAAGGTGGGCCAATCACTTGAAGCCAGGAATTTGAGACCAGCCTGGCCAACATGGTGAAATTACATCCTACTAAAAAGAAAAAAAATTAGTTGGGCATGGTGGTGCACGCCTGTAATCCTACCTACTCACGGGGCTGAGACATGAGAATCACTTGAACTCGAAGGCAGAGGTTGCAGTGAGCCGAGATCATGCCACTGCACTTCAGCCTGGGCAACAGAGTGAGACAGTGTCTCAAAAAATAAATAAATAAATAAATAAATATGTTTAATTTGGGGCTTTAGGAAAGCAACAGAAAATTAATCAGCAAGAATAACTCAATTTACATAACAATTATATACATTTCATAATTAAGCTAAATTTCTTGACTGAATATATGTTTTGGCACATAAACTGTGGAGGGATTAGCATATCATGGAACTTACACTTTATGAGGAATTCAAACATTAAAGAGGAAATCAAATTTTAATACAGAATGTTTTAAAAAACATAAATGTTATGCCATGGGATAGGGACATTAATGTAAATCATGCCTTGACAAGAATTGTCAAAACAAAAAACTTTAGTCAAGTGTGACCAGAAAAATATCTGATTGAGCTGCTTTTGTTGTTTAGTTTTGGTCCCCTTTCTTCTGATTTTGTTTTGTCTTCTACACTGAAATGGTCAGCTTTTCATATCAACCTTATAATAGCTTCTCTACCAAAAATTACTCAAACGTCAGATTTTAAGTAAGAATTCTCATAAACCGATTTCGGAGAATGCTTTTCTCCCCTCAGGTACATTCTGCAAAATGACTGTCACTGGTGGCTTATTGCCACAAAATGTCTTTTTCTGAACAAAGCCCTCCTGCAGCTGCTAGACTTTCTATTTGTGCTTTTCCTCCGTGTTCCACCTCCCTCTTTGGGTCCTCTCTGATTACCGCCTCCTCTATTGTTCCCCAGATCGTCTAAACTCTACAGGTCCAGAGTTTATGCTGCTGTGATTGATGTTATGTGGGAAGGGGGATTTCCTGTTTGAATCCAATCCCAGAATACCCATCCCTTCAACTCCAATATGGACATAGGGTGTCTATCATACACCTTCTCTACCCAGGGTGCTGCCAAGTTTACTGTTTAGCCACACCCCCTTAACCTCATAGGTTACTCAAGTTTCAAATTTCCTAGTTGATTTTCATGAATAAATGGGCTCCATGAGGGTAAGAATTATGTCATACGAGGATTTAAAAAGTTAGTAATATAAGTCCAGTTTAAAAAATCTATCATTTAAAGAGCATTAGAATTTCCTCAGAGTTACTAATAATACTTTAATGAATGAATGCTAGATTCTTGAGCACTGGCAGATTTTAGATATCAATATATGAGATATAATATGAATTCAAGCATAATGCCCATGCATTGTATTCATAAGCAAAAACTGTAAGGTCAGAATTCGTTGTCATAGATGCACGGCTGAGTGCATAATCACCAACAATTTATTGAGCACTTCCTTACTCCATAGCAATGCTATGGGCCTAAAGAAAAACTTTTTTCATTTGTTTTAAACTGAAACTAATATTTACCAATAGTAAGACCACTTCTTCGGGAGCTGACTTTGGTTGTCTAAGTTTTTGAGCAATGGAATAAAAGGTTGTATGGTGTTCTTTTTTCATTTCTGAAATATTCTAATTTCATGTCTGAACTTAAAGATAGCACCGTCTTATCATCAACCTTTGCTTGCTACCCTGTGGTAAATAATACCCCTTTTCCCAGTCTATACGTGATGAATGGTGATAGGCTTCAGATTAGCTTTAATTTCCAACTTCTTTATGACAGATTAGTGGTGTTATCAAGATATCAGAGTCATATCTGAACCTTGACTCAAGGGAGAAAATATCTGTAGAGCTGAAAATGCTAAAACAGTTGGTTACATTTTCCTAAGTAAAATATAATTAGAAATATTCAAATAAACTAGAAGTCAGTTTTTAAAAGTTGTCCACCAAAGTATAGGCACTGAACACTTACTTTTTTATTACATGGGAATTTTCATGTAATTCAGAAAAAAAGACCATAAGGTTCTTTATATGTTTCCGTATGTCCTCTTATAGTGTCTATAATTTAAGATCACAAATTACTCTTTGTATTCTAGTTTGACAACTAAACATTTTTCCTTTCCACACACAAGATTTATAGGGAATTTGTGCATTTTGACCTTTTGATTCTAACAACCAATCAGCCAATCCAGAATGGAAACTTTGGAAATATTAGAGATAGAGTCTCTGTGACTTAAATCATTTAACATGTTAATTCTGACAGTTAGAAAATCCTACTGAGAAAAAACAGCCAGCAACAGCATGTTTGAATACAAACAGCAAGAAGCATCAAGAAACATGAGCCTCCTCAATAGTCAGAATGACGCAGCATCCATTTCCTGTTTTACATTATTGCCTCCCATTATAAATCACTTTATCTTCTCAACTCTGAGGCATCCAAGACACATTCTTCTCCTGTGAATTCACACCTTTTCTCTGAGAGAGGCCTTGGGACTAGGAACTTTTTGAGTGAGTGTAGAAGTGGAGAAAGAGACGTGAGTGTAGAAGTGGGGAAGGAGACTGTGAGTGTAGAAGTGGGGAAGGAGACAAGAGTGTCAACCTGAGATTGCCTAAGGCAACAACAGAGCAAAACAAGAATGCTTTGGTTCTCTTGGTCTCTGTCCCTGACTGCATAGCAGGTCATTGTTGGGAAATATTTCCTCACCTGCCATTCCAAGAAATGGAGAGCTCCACAGCTGGATATAGTTCTGTCATTAAATATACGGGTGTTGTATCCTGTTGGAATCAGAAAATTGAAAATTGATAGAACCAGATTGTGATCTGAAATCTTTTTTCAGAAATGCTGCCATCGTGTGGCACTGTGGAGCTATGACCAGAAGAGTCCTGTGAAGGGTCATATGGTTCATCTCAAGATGGCTGGGCTCCAGCATAATCTATTCCTATAATTAATTCTAACTTCATATTGAATCATTCCCGTGGGCACAGAGTAAACTACAGTAAATCCTGCGGAAATCGTGTTGTTTTTAGAATTTTCGGACTTCCCTCCCCTAAATTGACAACATGACAAGCTTATGTGGGTAATATGTTTAAAGGAAAAAAATAGTTTTTAAAAGCAGAAAAAGGAAGTCTGTTTTGCAAACTTTATAATCTGAGTGCTTTCTATTTTATAGAGATAGTTGTCATCTCACTTATTAAAATGGGTGTTTATTACCTATAAATCAATAATATCAATTCATCTGGAATACATCCAATTTAAGGGAGACATATTTCCCCCTACCAAATGTCCATGAAACCTATGAATTAGCCATATACTAACACTGCAAGAAATTATTTAATCTGTATTTATATTAAAAGCAATATTTGGCAAAAAGAAGCTGACACTTTAGAACTAATAAAAACCATAATTACTTTTGCAGCAACCTAATAATAAATAGGACCATTTCTTTTTCATTCGATTACACACAAGTCTTGCTACAACGATGTAAGGTAAATGAATAATGCATCTGCACTTCACAACTAAGAAAGCAGATGAAGATAAGTAACCTGAAGACAATATTAAATATTTAAAAAGGACCCAGAGCTTTGCTATCCCTGAATTCTGCTCTAATATTCAGACTTCCCCTGTAATTTTCTTTTTTTATTCAAACACCTTTTAAATACCTAGTAAAGTGTTTTTAATACAGAAAATTTTTTAAAAATGTTTTTCTTTTTAAGTAGCCTACTTTATATACCCTGGGAGAAAAACTAGAAAAAGATAATTCCAAAATCTACTCTGTTCCTTTAGAAATGTGCAAATTTTCCTTATTGACACATACCATTGAAAGATCTTACATCTACTCTCATTTTAATAAATTCTTTTTAAAGACATAATGACTCATGACTACCTGCCCCTCTTACAAATGTCATAATAGTTAACACACATACAGTCCTTAAGATATGCAGGGCATTTGCATCTAATATGTGCTAAGCATTGTTAGTTTAATATATACTAATTCACTTAAACCTCTCAAAAACCTATGACGTGTAAAATAGTATCTGCATTTTATGGATGAGGAAACAAGGAGAGCCAGGCTGGGCGATTTGCCCAAGGTTGCACAGGTCATCAGTGACACAGCGGAATTCAGAGCCACAGTCTGGCTCCTGAAGCAGCCCTCTCAAGCAGTCATCCTGCTCTCAGTCAGAAACTGCTTTACTTCTGCAATATCTAGTGTAAATTACCATTCTTCTGTTTCATACAGCAAGCTATCCATTTCATCATTTCTGAACGAGTCAAACAGTACAATAAAAGTCCATGTCTTTGAAAGGTCACTGTAAATTCAACTTAATGGGCATGAACAGGAATCTTAATGTCACTAGTGCCATTTATCTAAGTAACAATCTACTGCATACTTGAAATCACAAAACTAAGCTTGAGTAGTAAAGGACAGAGGCAGATTTTCTGAACTCTTTGTAAACCTGAACAATAGCCTTCTAGCTCTTCAATAAGTATTATAGATGCAAATGTGGTTGCAGATATTGCTTTTATGTTACTTAAACAGAAAGAAACAAAAATCCATTCTATTCAATTTTACCTAGGAATGATTTACATTAATGTTTTTCCCTACTTTCTCCCTTTTTCATGGGCTCCGTAAGTGCTCTTCCTGGATGCTGAATAACCATCCTATAAATGAAAAAGCTAGTTAATGATATTGTTCATGAGTAATGTTTTAACTGTAGATGTGTGTGTGCATTTTTTTTGTTTGTTAGTTTTAACCACAAAACCAGAGAAGGAAGTATGGGAGCAGGTGGGCTGGACAGTGGCAGAAAACCTCATGACACATCTCTCCGCCTCCCTGTGTTGGTGGAGGATGTCTGCAGCAGCATTTAAATTCTGGGAGGGCTTGGTTGTCAGCAGGAGGAGGCAGAGAGCACAGCTTCGTCTGGGACTGACTCTTCTCAGGCCAGTTGCAGCCTTTTCAGCCAAACACCGACCAAGGTATGCCCGCAGTTTGCTACTGGGTTATGCATTCAGCTGAATTTCATGGGGAAGTTCAAGTTCTAAGGAAAAATATTTTTAACTGTAATGCTGTTAAACAGACTTAAATTTTCTCGGCTTTTTAATAAGCAGATTAGATACATTGCAGGTCTCCTGGAACAAAGGTGTCTAGATATTTTGAATGCCAGTCAAATATAAAACTTAAAAATACTTCCATTGGGTCCTCAAAAGAACATAAACTACTGCTGCTAATAGAAAATAGTACAATTCAATTTCCCTTTGGAAATAATTATACCTATATTATTTTCAATGGGTGACTGCAGGCATTTAAAAGAAAAGGGATCTTTTATGCTAATTAAGCCAATTACAATGCTATTTTTTAAATGATGTATCTCATTTTCAAGGGGAAAAAAACCCTTTCTGAATATGTTACTGCTAAATTTAGCTATTAAAATATTCACCAAGATACCTGCATGACACTATGTAGACTTATTATTACAAATAGAAAAGCTGTTGGCTATTCTCAATGTTTTCTTTTGCATTTCAATTTTTTAGAACATCTTACTTAAAAAACAAATTTCAGAGATAGATAGTTTCATTTCACCTAAGTAGTGCCTACTTAATAATTTAAGTTAAAAGTAATGACTAAAGCAAATTATTTTCATTTTTTTCTGTGTGTTTTTTAATCTAAAAAATAAGTATTCCCATACTAGCTTATTATTGTAATTAAATCACTGTTGACCTGTTTGCAGGTTTAGAGAGCCAGAGATATTAGGTAGTAACGGTATCATTTCTGGAACTCTAAATCTAAACGTTGAATAATTTTTATAGACTTGCAAAATGCTCATTTCCCTTGCCTAATAGTGAAAGACGGAGAATAGGTGGCAATATAAATATTAACTTGAAAGACTGTAACACTAAAAGAAAAGCCTTGTCTAAGAAGTAGAAAAGGTCCTACAGAAAATATATTTTATTTGTGATTATTTTGTAATGTGGTAGTATTAAAAGGTATCCCTGTTGTAACCTGTGAAGACGTCAGCTATTCCTTATGAAATATTTTGCAGGAAAAATCACTACCATGAGAATTGCAGTGATTTGCTTTTGCCTCTTAGGCATCGCCTATGCCCTACCAGTGAGTACAGCTGCCTCTTAAAGAAAATTCCTGAAAATAATGAATTATGTGCTTCCATGTGCTAGGAGGACATTCTTGTAATTTTTCTTCATCTTTTCTGTTTCAAAGGTTAAACAGGCTGATTCTGGAAGTTCTGAGGAAAAGCAGGTAAGCATCTTTTAGGTTTATTATATAGTTAAATCATCTACTCAATTATGGCAAGAGGTCCAACAAACATATTTGCTGCAATATTACTTGTCTTTCCAATTAAATCTATTGGTTTACAAGTATTTATTGACTGCCTGCTATGAATTTAGGCCAGTATCAAGTACAGTATAGTTTTTAATAAATATGTTTGTAAAACCAACCCAGATTTTTGAAATATAATAATGTCTAAGCCATTATCACATGTAAAATGAGTTATATGAAGTTCTGTGACCTTTTTTCCCATTAGTCCACATACTGATCTAAAAGCAAAAATTCTATCTTTTGCTTTATTTAGTGGATTGTGATGTTTAAAATTCACACTGGATATTAGTCAAAACAGTTTGTGTGACTGTAATATTCACAATATTGTTTGAGATATTAGCTGAGAAGCCCATTGTGAAAAGAAAGTCTATGTGTGCTGTTAGTATCTATTGTGATTGTCAGCTGATGTTAGATCACATTTTTCTAACCAAACATAAGACCAACCAAACTCATTATTATAATTATTTGGCCAGCACTAAAGATGTACCTACCCCTCCACAACAGATGAAACTGTGCCAGCCAAACAACAAATGAGCATTGTCCCCAGAAGCTTGGACAAAAAGGCATAGAGTTCAATTCCAGTTGAACAGAATAAAGGCCAAAATAGAGTTGCCTTGGGGGACCACTGCAATTAGAATGCTTAATGAAGACATTAAAAGAAGTATTCTGTGTGTGTTTGTGTGTGCATCTGTGTATGTGTGTGAGTGGGGGTATGTAAGGGTGTCTGTTTTCCAACTGATTTGAAAACACAGGTGCTGAATCATAATAATAAACCAGAAAAATTAACATCTCCGGAGAATATGTCACACTATTTGAGGCAAGAATTAATGCCATTTTAATAGACAAAAGCATGGCAAAGATGCATTTTATAAGGCACGTGGAGCCATACCAATTTAAGAAATAAGTGAAGAGCTCAAGGCTCAGCTTTCTAGAATCCCAGAAACTTAAAGCTAGTAAAAAATTGGGGAAGTCCTATACACTTGAAAATATACACTGGTTATCTGTGTCAGGAATATTGGGTGGTTTTTAGTCTATTCATTTTGCTTACCTTTATTTTCTTCATATTACTTTTCAAATACTATAAATTTAACTTACAAATCCATTCTCTCTGAGCCTGTATTACATATGTCATGAGGATGGATAGATAGATAGATAGACATGTAGGTAGATAGATATGAAAAAGTGAAGAGAAAAACTCTGAACTCATCTAGTCCCATCATTTTTGCATCTTCTTAAAGCAAGGGACCAATTCTTTCAGCAAAACCTGTCAGAAAAGCCCAATATGAAGGTCCTCTGGTTAAAGCCAGCCATGAGAGAAACCCTAAATGCTGCTGACTGGTTCTCTCCCTACTCATCCACTCCCTAGGTGGCTGCAGAAGGGACTCTGTGCAACCCCCAGAGTTCTCATTCTCAATGATAGGGCCATGCAGTGATTGATCCTGGATGATTCAGCTGATCAGATGACACTTACTCAGAGCAATTTCCACTCCTCTGCAGTAGCATATTATCAGTATTTTCCAGATAAATAACTTGGCTAAAGAAAATCCATTTCATTTACATCGTTGGCACCTTAGAGCAATAGAACTTTTGTGTAATGATTTTAATATCATATTTCTGCATTGTCTGGTAAGATAGCCGCTGGATACGTATGGCTATTGAGCACTCAAAATGTGGGCTAGTGCAGCTGAGGAAGTGAATTTTTATCTTATTTCATCTTAATTAACTTAAATTTAAATAGCTCCATGTGGTTAGAGGATACTGTATTAGACAGCTCAGCCTTAGAGAGCGCCTTCTTGTTCCATGGACTGCACACAATGAATATCAAAGTAATTAAGGGTACCTCTTCTTTAGAAGTGCTTATCTGAGAGGAAATTTACCCAGCAAACATACAAAAAGAAAGCACAGTGTGAAGTTCAGTGTTAAGAGCCAGTTTGCCTGTGTTTGAATCCTACCTGGCTCTGCCATTTCCTACCACTTAACTGCATGGTTGCTGAGTTTTCTGATCTGTAAGGTGGGAATAATAATGATACCTACCTCACAGGAGAATGAGAGGATCAAATGAGTTAGTATTTGGAAAGCAGTTTGAAAGAGTGCCTAGCCCACAGTAAGTGCCTCATAAGAATTCGAAAAAAAAGAAAATTACCAAAGGGTATCTAAGGGTCTGGGTGACTATATGCATGCATATTATACTTAGTCATCAAGAGTGGTGAAGAATGGTTGTTTTTTCAGTTCATCCATTTCTTTTTTTAATAATGATAAACATGCAACTTTTTTGTAGCTTTACAACAAATACCCAGATGCTGTGGCCACATGGCTAAAGCCTGACCCATCTCAGAAGCAGAATCTCCTAATCCCACAGGTATTTTTAAACTTCTCAAAATTAAGCTACAACAATGAGAGACAGCTACAAGCAGGCCACTTGGGCTGGTCAGATGAATCCTGCCTGCTTGCTAGCAAATATATGCTTAGGGCACTGATTGGTCTGCCATGTTAGCTTCTTCCTGTGTTAAGCCATCCACCGATGAGGCTGAAAAATAAACACTGCTTTGAATTACAAAGGTTAACTTTTGAATAAAAAAGCTAGGCAGGTGTGATGCACACTAATATGTGCCATTCCTTCTTCAGAATGCTGTGTCCTCTGAAGAAACTGATGACTTTAAACAAGAGGTAAGTTCTCATTTTCAATCAGAGGCCCATCATGACTTGAAGAAATGAAAGAAGCCATTGCCTGGGTTCTCTTCTGATGAAATTTCATTAGCAAATTTTCCAGTAAATTGGCAGTCTAAAACTTGCTCAGAAAGAAAACATGTATTTACTAAATATCAGAAATACTAGGTTTCTTCAGATAAGTTTAGCATTACAGAAAATGTTTATTAATGCTTATTTGAAACATTAAGCTGCTTACAATATATTTAAGGTATTTTGTAGTTACCTAATATCTAATAAGCATCTAATTATTGCCTATCAAAAATAAGATTTTGCCTTTAGGAATGTTTTCTTTCCTAATAAAATAGTTTATTCAACAACTACTCTTTTTGTTAGGATATATTTGCTAAGCAAAGTGTAAATTTATTTTCCTTAAGATTCAATTTGAATATACTAAGAATATTAAAGTAAGTTAGATAAAGGACCCAATATATTTGTCCACTGGAAGTTTAATAGACATTAATTGTTTAATTCAATGGACAGTTTTGAGCTGCAGTTTATACACACATGCATAACAGAGTCACCTTTCAATTATCCACGCTAATAGGGAAGTGATTATAGATTTTGGTACACACATTAATATATGGAAGCTCTTCCCTTTTGATAAATCTCATTTCAAATAGGAAAATCAGTCTCATAATTATGTATCTGTATCTATTACAACATTGAATTTAGTAAATTAAATAATGTTTAATATGTATAAGAAAAAACAATGTTATCGATATGAAGATTATACCCACATATTTGGCTTGAAAATATCTATGAAAATAATTTTTCTTAGAAAGTAAGAAAAGTTCCTCAGAATGTTATTATTTATCCCTCTGTTAAAAGAGAAATTGGAAGATGCTCACTTTAGCTCCTAAAAGCCATGGAGTGTACTGTGAATGCAAAGATTCTGAAACTAAATATAAAGAAAGACAGTAGAAGACTAATGTGCTATAAAGACTAAAGGGAAAATAAAAACCCATACACTAATTTTCCTGGCCATCTTAATTTTCAGACCCTTCCAAGTAAGTCCAACGAAAGCCATGATGACATGGATGACGTGGATGATGAAGATGATGATGACCATGTGGACAGCCAGGACTCCGTTGACTCGAATGACTCTGATGAAGTAGATCACACTGATGATTCTCACCAGTCTGATGAATCTCACCATTCTGATGAATCCGATGAACTGGTCACTGATTTTCCCACAGACCTGCCAGCAACCGAAGTTTTCACTCCAGCTGTCCCCACAGTAGACACATATGATGGCCGAGGTGATAGTGTGGGTTATGGACTGAGATCAAAATCTAAGAAATTCCGCAGATCTGACATCCAGGTAAATCCTTTAAGAGACATATCTGATGGTTCTGACTAGAGCTCAAGTCTAGGAAACCATAGTTTGCATATTCATTCATTCATTCGTCCATTCATTCATTCATTCATTCAGCAAGACTTCATTCATATTCTACTTCATGATCATTGAATACAAACCTTTTTCTGCTCAGTGGTTTTTGTAAGTCTACATAATTCCTCTCTAGATTTAATTCTCAAACACAATTCTACTTTTTCAAATCCTGGATCACTTACTTTTAGATTTTAAAAAATGGAAAACACTAATTATTTTAAAGATATAATGGTCATGTTTTGAAGTTAAATACCTAAGAGGAATTGTAGAGTTGCAAATTACACTGAATCCTTAGTCAGAGAATCTGGATTTGACATAGACTTGCCATTTACTATTCTCTTTACTTTTTAACTTCCAATTCACTTCCTCTTTATGTAAAACAGATATAACAAAACCTACCTCATAGGTTTCATTACATATGTAAGTGATGCACTTATTAAACTAAAGGAGGTAACATGTGAAAGGGCTTGGTAAAGTACTATACAAAGTAACATGCTAATATTATTTCAGCAAGATTTATACAATTTTTAGTACAAGATGGCCTAAATGTTAGAGAGCAGAAAAGGATTACCATATTCCCATCCCTAGCTGTTCATATAATTCTTCTTCATTTGTGCTGTGATTCAGTACCCTGATGCTACCGAGGAGGACATCACCTCACACATGGAAAGCGAGGAGTTGAATGGTGCATACAAGGCCGTCCCCGTTGCCCAAAGCCTGAACGTGCCTTCTGATTGGGACAGCCATGGGAAGGACAGTCATGAAATGAGTCAGCTGGATGACCAAAGTGCGGAAACCCACAGCCACGAGCAGTCCAGATTACATAAGCGGAAAGCCAGTGATGAGAGCAATGAGCATTCTGATGTGATTGATAGTCAGGAAGGTTCCAAAGTCAGCCATGAGTTCCACAGCCATGAATTTCACAGCCAGGAAGATATGCTAGTTGTAGACCCTAAAAGTAAGGAAGAAGATAAACACCTGAAGTTTCGCATTTCTCATGAATTAGACAGTGCATCTTCTGAGGTCAATTAGAACAAGAAAAAATACAATTTCTCACTTTTCTTTTAGTAGAAAGAAAAAATGCTTTATAGCAAAATGAAAGGGAATATGAAATGCTTATTTCTCAGTTTAGTGGGTGAATGTGTATCTATGTGAATCTGGAAATAACTAATGTGTTTTATTATTAGTTTAGTTTGTCATAGAAATTCCCTGTAAACTAAAAGCTTCAGGGTTATGTCTATGTTCATTCTATAGAAGAAATGCAAACTGTCACTGTATTTTAATGTTTGTTATTCTTTTATGAATAGAAATTTATGTAGAAGCAAACAAAATACTTTTACACACTTAAAAAAGAATAACATTTTATGTCATTATGATCTTTCATTTTTTAAGTTAGTGTATATTTTGTTGTGATTATCTTTCTTTTGTGGTGTGAATAAATCTTTCATCTCAAATGTAATAAGAATTTGGTAGTGTCAATTGCTTATTTGTTTTCCCACAGTTGTCCAGCAATTAATAAAATATAACCTTTTTTACTGCCTATATAATGTTTTTAAAGCTTTATTTTGGTTTTAATTGATGCATAATAATTATAGATATTTATGGGGTACTGTGTTGATGTTTTGATACATACATACACTGTAGAATTATCAAAGGGTAATTATCATATCCATCACCTCAAACACTTGTCATTTCTTTGTGGTGAGAACATTTAATCCTCTGTTCTAGCTATTTTGAAGTATATGATACATTATTATTGACTATAAGAAACCTACTGTGCAACAGAATACCAGAATTTATTCCTCCTAGCTAACTGTAACTTTGTACCCATTGACTAACCTCCCCCATCCACCTTCCTACTCTCCCACCTGCTAGTAATCACTATTCTACTCTCTACTTCTATGAGGTCAACTTTTCCAGATTCCATATATGAGTGAGGTCATGCAGTACTTGTCCTTCGGTGCTTGGCTTATTTAACTTAACCTCCTCTAGGTTCACCTATGTTGTTAAAAATGCCAGGAGAAAACATGCACAAACTATGCATCTAAGAAGGAATTAAAATCCAGAACACATAAGGAACTCAAACAACTTAATATCAAAAAAAAGAAAAGAAAACCCAAATAATCCAATTAAAAATAGCCACAAATCTGAATAGACATTTCTCAAAAGAAGACATGCAAATCGCCAACAGGTATATGGAAAAATGTTCAACATCACTTACTAATCATCAGGGATATGCAAATCACAACCATAATGAGTTATCATCCCACCCAAGGTAAAATGGCTTTTATCAAAGAGACAAAAAATAACAGACACAGGCCAGGATTCGGGGAAAGAAGGACACTCGTACACTGGGAAGAAATGTAAATTAGTACAGCCACTATGAAAAACTGTCTGGAGACTTCTCAGAAAAAAACAAAATAGAACTACTGTATTATTTAGCAATCCCATTGCTGAGCATATAACCAAAAGAAAGGAAATCAGCATGTGGAAGACATATCTGAACTCCCATGTTTATTGCACACTATGCACAATAGCCAAGATGTGCAATCAGTGTAAATGTCCCTCATGATGAACAGATAAAGAAAACGTGGTATAAAAACACAATGGAATACTATTTAGCCATTAAAAGAAATTATATCCTGTCATTTGGAGCAACATGAGAGGTCATTATGTTAAGTGAAATAAGACAGGCACAAAAAGACAAAGATCGCATGCTCTCACCCATATGCAGGAACTAGAAAAGTGGATCACATAGAGATACACTGTAAATTGGTGGTTCCACCAGAGGATGGGGAGGGTGAGGGCCAGGGACAGATGAAGAAAGGTTGATTAGCGGGCACAAATATACAATTAGGTAGAAGAAATAAGATCTAGCATTTGACAGTAGAGTAGGGTGACTATAAATAATTTATTGTATATACATTTGTTAAAAACCCTAAAAGATGAGAATTCATGTTCCCAACATAAAGAAAAAATAAATATTTGAGGAAATGGGCATCTCAATTCTGCGAATTGAATCATTATATACTAAATGCATGGACCAAAACATCATATGTGCCCCCCAAAATATGGACAACTATTATGTATCAATTTAAAAATAATCAATAGATTTAAAAGGAAACTATACAGATATTAGATAAATACATGGGTAACTTCATAGTCTGAGTGTGAGGAAACCTCTTCTAACGATGAGGAGACAATGCCATGCTGCAGTCCTTGTAGGTATCATTAGTCAGGTGCAGCAGTCCCTTAGGTTTCCAGCATACTTGCTTCAGTTGGCACTTCTCACACTCACCTGCAGGTGATGGCTGGATTGATGGTGATGTTCCTGCATGCTTGGCAAGGGACTTGGCACTGTGCCCAAATCCAAGGGCATGACCAAGTTAATCCTGAAATCACTCATTTGAATAGTGGTACTGTTTAACAACTCTTCCCTGCACCATTTCTCTATTAGTCAGGGTGCCTTCAGAAGACAGAAAGAGACCAGTAATTTGAACAGGGAAAATTTAATTTAAAGAATTATTAACTAGAAAGAGGGGGTAAACCGGAGAAGATAAAAGAGAACATTAACAATACCATGGGGCTGAGAGTGCCCATATAAGGAACAACTTGCAAAAGGAGGGGCCTTCTCCCCAGAGCTGAGATTCAGACCTCACTGGAAAGGGTACAGTCACAGCCCAAGGGATGGCAGAGAAGTCTGCTGTGTTATCCTGAATTGGAGCTGGTCCACAGTGGTCCAACTGGTGGCCTCATGTTGGAAAACAAGAGACTTCCCACAGAGGTTCCAGCAGACTGAGGCCAGCAAAGAAGGAAAACCATGGGTGCGCCAGCTGAGCAGGAAGTTGGCTGGAGGGTGAGTGCCATAAGGTGCTCTGTGTGCACAGCACTGTCCCTCCAGTGCCCTCTACTGACAAAGCTTGCCACTGTGCCAGCTGGCAAAGGAAGCATGTTTACAAGATCCAACTCCAGCAGCATCACAGAGCAAGGCAGAGGCAACGGATCTGCAGCAGGGAGGCACAAATCTGACAGCTGGCACAGGTCACTGGGGAAAAGGCTTATTCCTCCTGGACAGCAAGAGTGCAAAAATAAGCCTGGGATATTTTCTCATGATAGGGCGAAAGCAAGCATGCAAGAACAAAATGGGGTTATATCCAAGGGACCAAAGAACAGAGTTGCAAGGGACTTCCACTGACCAAATCTGGGGTAATTTTAACAATAACAGAATAACAATAGCAACACATTATAAAAATTGAATTTTTAAAATTCCATTAGTATACAGTGATACTACAAGAAAGAGAGCATTAAAGATGGAAAATTTTTCTTTACAGATGAATATCAACTAGCAATAAAGTAGAAGGGATGCTAACATTTAAACATTATTTCATAACCCACAAGGAAATAATTAATTCAGGAAGTGATCACTAAGGAATGTTAAAATTATTGTGCAGAAGATGATTGAGAATGGCTGTTCACCTGGTCTTGGGACATTATCCCACAATTATTTAATAATACCAAAAAAAAAAAAAAAAAGAAAGTGCTTTTAACCAGAGAGATTTGTATCTACCATCTTTAGCTAGTAATCAAACTTAATTTCACAAATGAGACGAGTAGCTATGTACCACCTAGCATGAAACAATAAGAAATATGCAACATCATCTAGTTTTTGTAAAAAATGTTTATGAAATCAAATCACTAGAAAACAAGCAAATGCAGAATTTGAGTTACTCTATAATGCAACTGTTCTGAACTTTTTCTTTTTTTTTTTTTTTTGAGACAGAGTTTCGCTCTCTCACCCAGGCAGGAATGAAATGGTGCAATCTCCGCTCACTGCAACCTCCACCCTCTGGGTTCAAGCGATTCTCCTGCCTCAACCTCCCTAGTAGCTGGGATTACAGGCGCCTACCATCACACACAGCTAATTCTTGTATTTTTAGTAGAGAAGGGGTTTCCCCATGTTGGCCAGGCTGGTCTTGAACTCCTGACCTCAGGTGATTAGCCTGCCTCGGCCTTCCAAAGTGCTGGGATTACAGGTGTGAGCCACTATGCCCAGCTGTCTGAACTTTTTAAAAAGCAGACTTGTCAGATAAAATACAGGTTGCTGAGTTAAATTTGATTTTCAGATAAACAACAAATCAGCTTTTAGTACAAGTACAGGACATTTTATGCTAAAAGATGATTCATCGTTTATTTGACATTCAGGTTAACTGAGCATCCTTTTCTAAATTTTCTAAATCTGCCAATCCTACAAAAAAGACAATTTGATAAGAGGAAAAAGGTAAGAGGGGAGATAGTATTCTAGATTAAAAATAGACCAGGTATAAAAGGTAAAACATGAACCTTGACTGGCTCCTGGATTGAAAAAGACTCACAGCCATAAAAAACCTTTTGCAGACAACTCTAGCAATCTGAATATACACGGTATATTAGATAATATTGTGGAATTACTGATAGTTTTCTTAGATGTGATCATTGCATTGTACATGAAAGTGAATCTTCTTATTCTTGAGAGAAGTATAATGAAATATTTAGGGATGAAGTGCCATGGTTTTTGTAATTGACTTTCCAGTGGTTCAGAAAATAATGGCTGGGAGAGGAAATGGGAAGATGTAGGTTAGAGGTTACAAAGTAGCAGAAAAGGAGAAATGAGCAAGTCTAGAGATCCAATGTACAACATGAGGACTACCATTAATAAAATTGTACAGTATTTGGAATTTCTGCTATACAAGTAGGTTTTAGCTGCTCTTGCCACACACACACACACACCCACCCACACATACACACCCACACGCACAAAGAGTACCTATATGAGATGATGGGTATGTTAATTTGCTTCACTACAGAAACCATTTTACTGTCTATATGTATCCCATAACATCATGTTGTATATGTTAATATACACAATAAAATTTCTTTTTAGTTTGGTGGATGCCGGCCCAGGAGTGGGAGCTGTCATATCCTCTCCTCTTCCAATCCATGTTGCAACCAGTAAGGGCTGTTTCTACAGTGTTAAAAAAATTTTCAATAGTAGGCTGTCATGAGGGGGAAAAATTATTAAGAAGTCAGAAAAAAAAGACACAGAAAGAAAAGAAACTATGGGCAAAGCAGATTATTCCTTTAACTTTTCTCAAGGTTTAAAAATCTTCCAAAAATTGGGAGTAGGAGGATAGAGCAGGCAGAACAGAAAAATGTACAATGAATAATGTCCATGAGAGAGTGTCTCAGACATAGATATAAAAGTCTCAGAATAACTCCTTCATTATTCACCTCACAAGACCATGAAAAAAGGCACTGATAAATTTTTATAAATTAAAAAAAAGTCAAGACCAATATCCCATCACCTATGCATTCTTCAATCATCCTGTAGACACTCCCTTTGATGCAGGTCTTCTTTGGTCAGAATCTTTTCATCCCTGGCCCATGGCAATGATACAGCATAACTTTGAATCAAAGTATTTTTTCTGGTTCCTGGCATAGTCTTTTCCCCTCTGCCACTCCCAATTTTTCAAGTTTCTGGTAACAATGGCTCCAAATACTGTTTGACTGCAGTTGTAGTGTAATGGCCAAGTTTCTATGGGATTCAGCTTTGTCAGCAAAGTAAGGCAGAGGCAAAGAACTATAATGAGTGATTCTGACATCGACCTGTACTGAGCATGCAAAAAAGACCTTAAAAACCTATTTGCAGAGACTGAAGAAAAGATGATATTCTATTTCACAATTTCATAAGGTGGTTTTTTTTATACTTCTTCAATTTAGTAGCTCACTTACTGAAGCATAATTATATTCTCCACTCAAAATATACAGAAAGCATGCATTCCCTAAAGTATTGTGAGTTGAACTTCAACATTATTTCAGTGCAGTCTCTTTGACTTATCTATTTTATTCCAAATACCATAGTGACTAGTGTTTGACTAATCCAATATGATTATTTTAATCCAGAGTGTAGATATATTTTGCATTTGAGATCCAAATCTCTGATAATATTCCCCCAAAGATGCAAAGACTTACGTCCCAAATACCTATGTAGCTGAATCTGCTCTTCTAGTCACATTGAAAGAGCATAGATCAGCCACCAGAAAGAGAAAAGAGCGGTTGCCTCTGAGGCTCCACCAAAAGAATGTGGGGCAGACCTAAAGGAAAATCTAAAAGTGGGGGGGCCAGAGGCATCCTTAGTATTACCAACATCATTTATAATGTATTGAGGTTATATTTGGAAGTTACTATTGAGTAAAAGAATAAAATTCTTATAAAGAAATGATACATTCAACTTTTTGAAGGTTGGGAGAAAGAGGGAGGGGAGGTCTTACTCTAAGTACAGCTCAAATACTTGACTTTCTCATATATCATCTTCTTTATCATTGCAGACACGGGTTGTGGAGAGGAAGGAGAGCAGGTGCTGACACCATGCAGAATGTAGCCAGGCTTGACTTCACAGTGCCTCCTGAGACCCCTCGGGTGGTGGCGGTGGGTCCAATAAATTATCTAAGTTCCAATCTCAGGAAACTAGAAAAAAAGCCAAACAACCCGTCATAGGCAGAAGGAGGGAAATAGTAAAGATAAGACAGAAAACCAATGAAATTGAAAACAGTAAAGCAACAGAGGAAATTAAACAAAAGGTTGGTTTTTCTAAAAAATTAATAAAATTAAAAATCCTCTAGCAAAATGAACACAGATAAAAAGAGAGAAGACACAAATCTCCAATACCAGGAATTAAACAAGGAGATCACAACAGATCCCACAGCCATTAAAGGGCTAATAAGAGAAGACTACTGTTATGAGGTGCATGTATTCCCCCACCCAAAAAGAAATGTTAAAGTCTTAGCCCCTAATACCTCAGAATGCAACCTTATTTGGAAACAGGGTCATTGCAGATGTCATTAGCTAAGATGAGGTCATCCAGGAGCAGGGCAGGCTCCTAATTCAGTATGATGATGTCCTTATAGGAAGAGGTCATGTGAGGACAGAGACACACAGGGAGAATGCCATGTAACAACAAACGCAGAGGTTGGAGTTAGGCACCTGGAAGCCAAGAAGTACTGCAGATTGCCAGCAGCCACAGAGCTAGAGAGGCAAGCAAGGATTCTCCCCATGGGTCTCAGGGGGAGCGTGGCCCTGCTGACCCCTTGATTTCAGACCCTGGCCTCTAGAACTATGAGACAATACATATCTGTTGTTTTAAACCACCCCGTTTAGAGTACTCATCACAGCAGCCCTGGAAATCTAATACACTATAAAAAACTTTAAACTCATAAATTTAAAGACTTAGAAGAAATTGACCAACCCCTTGAAAACAATAATTAAAACTCAGTCAAGAAGAAACTGATAACTTGAATAGCCTTATAACTAGTAAAAAAAATTCAATTCATAATTTAAAAGTTCCTAAAAACAAAATCTCCAGGCCCAGATGGTTTCACTGGAGAATTTTACCAAATATTCACAGAAGAATTAACACTAATTTTACACACTGTCTTCCAGAAAACAGAAGAGAACACTTTCCAGTGCACTTTATGACACCAGAATTATTCTGATATCAAAACCAGACGAAGATAGCACCAAAAGAAAAAGAAAGAATAGCATAGATCAGTATTTCTCACAAGTTTCAACACAAAAATGTTAGCAAATCAACTTCAAAGGTAAAAAGAATAATGCACCTCAATCAAGGGGGATTTACTCAGGTATGCAAGGCTTGCTTAATATTTAAAAATCAAACAATATATCTTACTATATCAAGAATCTAAAAAATGAAAATAATGATATCAATAATGTGGCTAAAATATTTCACAAAATTCAACATCCATTCAAGATTTATCAAAATACAAAAACAAAAACTCCCAGAAACTCTCAGGAATAGAGGCAAGTTCTTCAGTCTTATAAAGAGCATCTGAGAAAATCTACAGCTAACATCATTCTTAAGGATGAATACTTAAAGCTGAATGCTTTTCCTCTAAGATTGGGAAAAAAAGCAAGAATGTTACCTTTCTTCACTCTTATTCAACATAGCACTCGAAGTTGTATTAATTGTAATAAGGTAAGAAAAAGAATTA
Source organism: Cheracebus regulus (assembly GCA_963574635.1). NCBI lineage: Eukaryota > Metazoa > Chordata > Mammalia > Primates > Pitheciidae > Cheracebus > Cheracebus regulus. Next base: position 21,151 of record CAUYQU010080801.1, on the reverse strand, counting down.
AAAGCCATACTGATTGGAGAAAAGGAAATGGAACTGTCTCTATTTTCAGATAACATGATTGTCTATGCAGAAAATTCTAAGAAATCTACAAAAACACTCCTAGAACTAAGAGTTCAGTTAGACTGCAGAATACAGATCAGCTCACAAACATCAGTTGAATTCCTATGTTCTACCAACGAACAAATGGAAACCAAAACTGAAGCACAATACCGTTTACCATTGCTTCAAAGAAAATGAAATATGTAAGTGTCAATCTAATAAAGCAGTGACCATTCAGCACCAGGGATCTGTTTCATGGAAGACAATTTTTCCATGGAATGGTCTTGGAATGAAACTGTTCCACCTCAGATCATTGGGCATTAGTTAGATTCTCATAAGGTGCATGCAACCTAGATGCCTCGCAGGAGCAGTTCACATTAGGGTTTGTGTTCCTATGAGAATCTAATGCCACTGATCTGACAGGAGGTGGAGCTCAGGTGGTAACGCCTGCTGGCCCACCACTCACCTCTTGCTGTGTGGCCCCATTCCTCAGTCCACAGATCAGCACCGGTTTGTGGCTCGGGGATTGGAGACCCCTGTAATGAACCATATACAGAATCTGTATAATGAAAGTTACAAAATGTTGATTTTAAAAAAAGAGACCTAAATACTTGAGGAGACACACCACGTTCACAGATTGAAAGGCTCAACATAGTAAACAGGTTAGTTCTTCCTAAATTGATCTGTAGGTTTAACACCATTCTTATCCAAAAATCATCAGCATTTTTTGTAGACATAGAAAAACTTATTCTAAAATTTATATGGGAAGGTAAAGTCTTTAAGAATAGCCAAAACAATTTTGAAAAAGAACAATAAATCTCTCTCTATGATTTTAAGGCTTACTGTGCAGCTACAGTAATCAAAAAAGGTGGTACTGGCAGGAGAATGGAAACAGATCAGTGGAACGGACTTGAGAAGCCCAAAATAAATCTACATAAACATGCCTAATTGTTTTTGCCAAAAGAAGGAAAACAATCTAATAAAAAAGAAAAGATAGCCTTTGCAATAGTGTTGGAGCAATTGAATATCTGTAGGCAAAAACAAAAACAAAAAAATCCCTTAACCTCACACTTAATACAAAAGCTAACTCAAACTGAATCATAGACTAAAATGTAAAATATAAAACTATAAAGCTTCTAGAAAAAAAAAAATAGAAGAAAATCTTCAGACCTAGGACTAGGCAAATAGTTATCAGACTTCACACCAAAGGAATAATCCATAAAAATAAATAATTATGAATTAGACTCCATCAAAATTTAATCCTTTGCCTTGCGAAAGTTCCTGCTATAAGGATGAAAAGACAAATTACAGACTGGAGAAAATATTTGCAAACCACACATCCTGCAAAGAACTTTTATCTAGAATATAAAGATCTAGACACTAACTACTCATAGTGCAGACTCCACAAGTTAAAGAGCTTAGACCCACAAAACTGTCCTCACTTCAGTTACTAGTTATAAGTCCTAGGTGTCCAGGGTCCTCATAACTGATGTCCAACTTGGCTACAAATTCAAGGGTTTCTATAACCTTCCTTTTGATCTAATACTCTGATGAAAACAATTCATAAAACTCAGAAAAACATTTACTCCTGTTTACCAGTGATACAGTTTGGCTGTGTCCCCACCCAAGTCTCATTTTAAATTGTAGTTCCCATAATTCCCATGTGTTGTGTTGTGGGAGGGACCCAGTGGGAGGTAATTAAATCATGGCGGCAGTTACCCCCATGCTGATCTTATGATAGTGAGTGGGTTCTCTGGAGATCCGACGGTTTTACACGAGGCATTTCCTACCCTTCACTCTGCACTTCTTGCTGCTGCCATGTGAAGAAGTACACGTTTGCTTCCCCTTCTGCCATGATTGTAAATTTCCCGAGACCTCGCCAGCCATGCTGAACTGTGAGTCAATTAAACCTCTTTCCTTTATAAATTACCCGGTCTCAAGTATGTCTATTAGCAGCATGAGAACGGACTAATACAACTGATTAATTATAAGGGGTACAACTCAGGAACAGCCAAATGACACAGATGCATTAGGCAAGGCATGAGGAAAGAAGGGTGTGCAGAGCTTCCATGCTCTTTCTGAGTGTGCTACCCTCCCAGCACCTTGATGTGTTAACCAACCTGGAAGCTTTCTGAAACATATGCTTTAAGAGTTTTTAATAGAAGTTTTATTACACAGATATGATTGATTATATCATTGGTCACTGGTGATTGAACCAAATCTCCAGCCCTTCTCCCCTCCCCAGAGGTCAGGGAGAGGGACTAAAAGTGCCAACCCTCTAATCATGACTTGCTCTTTCTGTTTACAGCCCCTGTCCTGAAGCTATCCAGAGGCCCTGGACACCAGTCATCTTACTAGCATATAAGATACTTGCCACTCAAGACAGCCCAAGTGTTTTAGGAGCTGTATGCCCGGAAGTAAGGGTAAAGATAGAATATATTTCTTATTAAACTACAATAAAGAATTATCAAAAGTCCAAATTTAAAAATCAAACAATCCAATTAGGGAATGGACAATAGACATGTCTCGACATTTTAACCGAAGAGGATATACAGATAGCAAATAAACAAAAAGATGCTCAACATCCTTAGCCATGAGAGAAAAGCATATACTATAGCCATTGCAATAGTATATCACTACGGCATACCTATCTATGTCATAGTGATATACTATTGCAAAAACTAAAATTAGTGACAACATTAAATGCTGGCAAGGATATGGAGAAAGTGATTACTCATACAACTGGTAGGAATGTAATATAGCATAACCACTCTGGAAAATAGGTTGGCAGTTTTTTAAAAACTTTAATAGACTTACCTATGATCCACAAATTGCACTTCTGGCTATATATTTTAGGGAAATGAAAACTTATTTTCATACAGAAATTTGTATATGTTTAGAACAGCTTTATTTATAATAGCTCAAAATTGGAACTACCCAAATGTACTTCAATGGGCAAATGCTTGAACAAACTGTAGTGCCATATCCATTCTATGGAATGCTATTCAGTGACAAAAAGGAATAAACTACTGATACACCCAACTTTGATGAACCATGAGGAAATTATGCTGAGTGGAGAAAGCCAATTACAAAAGGACACACATAGTGCATGAATTCATCCATATAAAGTTTGTGAAATAACGTAATTATAGAGATGGAGAACAGATTAGTGGTTGTCAGAGATTAGAGATGGAGAAGACATAATGGTGTGCTCTAAAGTTGTAACATGAAGTGATGATACCTTCAAGTATTTTGACGGTGGTGACAGTTACACAAAGCTAAACATGGAGTAAAATTGCATAAAGCTATGCACACATGCAATAACTGAAATCTGAGAAAGCTCTATGGATTGTACTGATGTCAATTTTCTGGTTCCAGTATTATGCCTGGTTTTGTAAGACATTAACAGTGAGAGGGGGTTGGTGTAGGGTACACAGGACCTCTCTGTACATTTCTTGGTACCTTCCTGTAAATCTAGAGTAATTTCAAAGTAAAAAGTTTAATTACAAAAAAAGGATAAATAACTAATCTCCCATCATACCACCTTTTCTAATTTTCACTAAAATGCCCATGAAGACAAAAAATAAAAATGAAGATTTACACCAATGAATAATCTGAGTATATCCTAACCGCTCCTAACCATAAGATAAAAAAGTGTACGCAGATTTTTCCTCCAGATTCCCCAGATTTTGCTTAAGGTAAAAGGAATCAAGAAACAGGAGGAGAAGGGGGTAAAAGGGAAAGAGAAGGATAAGCAGAAGGAGAAGAAGCAGGAAGAGGAGGTGAGAGGGAAAGGAAACAAAAGAAAGAGAGTCAGGGGTGCTGTCATGCCTATAGTCCTAGCTACTCAGGAGGCTGAGGCAACAAGATCCTGCGAGCCCAGGAAGTCAAGGCTTCAGCGAGCTATAACTGCACCACTGCACTCCAACCTCAGAAACAGAGCGAGATCATGTCAAAAAAAGAAAGAAATGAAGGACAGAAAGACAGGAAGGAAGGAAGGAAGGGAGGGAGGGAGGGAAGGAAGGAGGGAAGGAAGGAAGGAGAGAAGACAAAATCACTTCATACCTGCCCACTGTCTGATGGCTAACTCAAAGATGAAGAACTTGTACCAACAAGAAAGGGGTGCAGTAATTCCTCCACCTTCTATTAATGATCTAAAAGACAGTAATGTTCTATACTGTACCCTTTCCCTGAAATCTTTATTTATCAGAGCAGAGATGCCAAATCCCAGAAAATAATTGAGCAGGAAACAGATAAGGAAATAAGTCTAGATCAAATTCTCAAAATTAATTTTCCCGCAGATAAAGCAATATATGTAGGTCAGAGATAAAAATAACCCTGGTAGGCCAGGCGTGGTGGCTCACACCTGTAATCCAAGCACTTTGGAGGCTAAGGCGAGTGGATCACTTGATGTCAGGAGTTCAAGACCAGCCTGACCAACATGGTGAAACCCCGTCTTGATAAAAAATAAAAACAAATAAAAATAAAAATAACCCTGGTAGCGGTATGTGCAAAGATCATAAACACACTTTTTTTTTTGAGACCTGTCACCTAGGCTGGAGTGCAGTAGCATGATCTTGGCTCACTGCAACCTCCACCTCCCAGGTTCAAGCTATTCTCCCCCCTCAGCCTCCCAAGGAGCTGGGACTACAGGCACACGCCACCACTCCTGGCTCATTTTTGTATTTTCTTTAGTAGAGACGGAGTTTCACCATGTTGGCCAAACTGATCTCGAAATTCTGACCTCAGGTGATCTACCCGCTTGGCTACCCAAAGTGCTGGGATTACAAGCGTAAGCCACCACGCTTGGCCTATACACACATTTTATGTTGACAAATTATTTATTTACTGAGACATTAGAAAATTACATATCAAATTATGCTTAAAGACATCCATTAATAGAATTTAACAGAGGCTATATAGCTTGCAAAATACGAAGGACAAAATAAAGAAAATGGTATATAAAGTGAAAACTAAATCAATGGATAATAGGAACAAATTTTTAAAGAGAAAACATTGAAATAACAGAAATATTATGAAAGAAATCAATTGTAACAACAAATATAAATAGATGAAGCCTCTCCGTTAAAACAAAGATTCACATTATGGAAAATAATAATAATAGCACCTACATCATTTTTTGTTTCACTTTGCTTTAGGTGTTTTTGTTACGAATAAATTAAAACATTTTTAAAGATTTGCAACATTACTGTCAAATAAAAGTAAAGTTTAAAAACAAATAGCATAAAATGAAACAATGAACTTATTCTACATTGTAAAATATCCAATAAAGATATAACTATCATAAACCACTATGCACCAAATAACAGACCAACAAAATATTATAAAGTAAAAACTACTACGACCACAATAAATAATTAATAAAAACATACAAATAGTGAAAATTGATGACATACTCAGCAGAATAATTTCACAAGGAGTCATACAAGACAGACCGTCCTTTACTCTAAGCTAGGTTTGGACCTACCACCGAGGCATTGTCCCTCTGAGTATTTTCAACACCTCATATAGTATAAGATTTCTCTACTTCAGATGACAGAAACCTGAGAAATTCACTGCTCTATGTGAACATCAGGAATTTTTCCATCTGCTTCTTTCTGGTAGTTCTTTCCCTTGCCTCAGGTAGGTTCCTCAAACACATGCTCTGAAAACTCAAGGGAAACTCTCTGGAGGTTGCTGGAGTTCTTTCTCTTTGCAACACTCTTTTTACTAGTTCTTTGTGAATTCTGCCCACTTTGACTTTCCCCAAATTCTCAACGAACTCTGTCTTCTCAATTGAGTAAGACTGGTAGCTTGGAATCTCTCTCTAGGGAATCAGTGGGGAAACCATAGGGGGGTTTATTTCCTTTATCTTCTTTGAGAAATTACTGTTTATACTGCCTGTTGTTCCTAGGTTTGAGAACCATCCTTTATACATTTTGTCTGTATTTTTTTTAAGCAAGAGGATAAATCTGTCCCTGTGACTCCATCAGAGCCAGGAACAGAAATCAATTGAAAATAATTTTAGTTTTAAAAAATAATGAAAAATAGAAAATAAAATACATGGCCATGGAAAAATGAAAAGTGAGCTGGCAGAATTCACAAGAGGAATTAAAGATTTTAAATAAAGAATTATAGGAAAAGAAAAGCCACATTGAAAACCACAATAAAATCCTATTAAAAACAAAAATAGAAAAGACAGAAAGAGAAATTAGAAAGGAGATAATACAGAAACATGACACAGTAGCTCAACATCTGCATAACTGGTATTGCTAAATTTAGAGACCGAACAAAACAGCAGATTATTTGAAATTAGAAGAAAATCTTGTTAAAATAAGTGAAAATTTGAATTTGCTGATTAAACATGGACAATATTTCCTAGGTAAATAATTATCCTGAATAATCAACAGAAAGATGTATCTAAGAGCAGGATAACAATTACAATAGTAATAATAATAATTTCACTAAACAGGCATAACTTTGGGACAAAAAATTAAAATAAAATAAAGTCATCTACTCAGCCTGAGAGAAAAACAATGGGTTTAATCTAACCTCCTATTTTTCCCATAGCAACATTTAATGGCAGAGGAAAGTGGAGGAATTTTAGAAAATCCTATAGAGAAGGAGAAAAGATTGAGCCAAAAATACAATGCCCAATCCATTCATTTTATGTCTATGGTAACAGAAAGGCTTTCTTAATTGTGAAGGGATTTTGGGAACAATGAAGAATTAATGGGTTGTTCTTGGTAAAAAAAAAAATAAATAAATAAAAATAAAAAACACCTAATAAAAAATCTATTCAAGAAGGATTCAATTAAGAGAAAAAAATTCAAGGAAGAGGAATTCATGTTTGTAAAGTACTGGTATTTATGTTTGTAAAGTACTGGTAGTAAGTAACGTTGGGTACTGTGCTCATACCTGGATGACAGGATCTTTCATACCCCAAATCTCAGCATCACACAATATACCCAGGTAACAAACCTGTGCATGTACCTGAGTCTAAAATAAAAGTTGAAAAGAAAAAAAGCTAGCTTGATTTTTAATGGTTTGCTTTAATATAGCAGTGGTGTGTAACTTAGTACAAACATTGAAGGCTATCAGAAAACTTATGAATTTTGATTATAGGAACTGTGAAATATTCTATATATATATGAAACTTACAGTTACTTGTTTTAGCATATCCATAATAAAACTCTTTCATGTGGTTTTCTGGGTCATTGTTTTAAGGAATAAGCTTGGTGTATAATACTGAATGCTCTTGGAAGACTAGATCTGTATATTTTCTCTTTTATTCCTGTAAATTAAACAATATTAGGAACTATCTTTTATAAAATAGAAATTTAATGACTATATATAAAAACAAGGCTTTTTAAAAAGCAGTGGTAGTGAAAAATGAGAAATTTAAATATATAAGATAAATTATATTTACTGTTGTACAACGAAATGAAAGTTTATCGACTTTGGCAATGTAAAAGATATTTATTTTAAAAGGCGCTTGTTGGTAAAAAAAAATGCATTATTTGCTAATATCCTTATCTTTAAGAAGAAAGGTCAAAGGCTACTGTATTAGTCCATTCTCACACTGCTATAAAGATACTACCCAACACTGAGTAATTTACAAAGGAAAGAGGTTTAATTGACTCACAGTTCCACATGACTGGGGAGGCCTCAGGAAACTTACAATTACAGCAGAAGGTGAAGGGGAAGCAAGGACCTTCTTCATTTGGTGACAAGAGAGAGAAGTCAGAATGCAGGAAAAACTACCATTTATAAAACCATCAGATCTCAGGAGAACTCACTCACTGTCACGAGAACAGCATGGGGAAAACCACCTTCATAATCCAATCACTTCCCTCCCTCAACATGTGGGGATTACAATTGGAGATAAGATTTGGGTGGGGACATAGAGCCAAACCATATCAGCTACTGAAAAAAGTTGATACTTTTTTTAAAAATTGAAGATAAGCTACAAACAGGGAGAAAATATTTGCAAAAGACATGTTAAAGGATTGTGATTCAAAATATACAAAAAAACCCTTAAAGTTCAACAATAAGAAAATAAACCACCTGATTAAAAAATAGGCCCAAAAGACTTACCAGGCAGGGGAGGTACCATGGCCACAAGGGTAGTTTTTCCCAGGACAAAGCTTATCTATTGCACTGAAGACATGCTGACCCCTGTGATTTCCCCAAATGTGGGAAACTCAACTGCTTAATTTGTGGTAGTAGCATACTGGATGCATCCTTTCCCCTGTTACATAAAAGGAAAAAATGGGCCAACAACCTGAACAGACACCTCACCAGAGAAGATATACAGATGGCAACTGAGCATATGAAAAGATGCTCCACATACGTCATTAAGGAATTGCAAATTAAAACAACAATGAGATCCTATTGCCCACCCATTAGTATAGCCAAAATCCAAAACACTGATAATGCTACTGCTATTGAGGATTTGGAAAAAGAACTCATTTATTGCTGATAGGAATGCTATAAATAATATTACAAAGACACATGTACCTGTTTGTTCATTGCAGTACTATTCATAACAGCAAAGACAAAGAATCAGTCTAGATGCCCATCAATGGTGGACTGGATTTTTTAAAACATGGTACATATACACTATGGAATACTATGCAGCCATGAAGAAAAACAAAATCATGTTCTTTGCAGCAACATGGATGCAGCTGAGGCCATTAACCTAAACAAGTTAACACAGGAACTAAAAACCAAATACCACATGTTCTCACTTACAAGTGGGAGCTAACCATTGGGTGCTCATGGATAAACATGGCAACAACAGAACAGTGGAGAATACAAGAAGGAAGAGGCAGGGCAAGGGGCAAAGAAAAGTGGACTTTTCTTTTTAATTTTCTAAAAGGACATTTTTTGGCTCATGAAGTCCAAAGGTAGATCTAGCTTGAATTAGTGCTAACTCAGGGGCTCAAATGATGTAATCAGAATCTGGTCTTTCTCTGTCTCTTTGCTCTCTTAAAATAGGTTCCTATTATATAGCTGAGACATAATGAATCAGAATCCCTAGACGTAAGACTCCAAAATCTTTATTTAAAAAATAATGAAATAAAAAACCTTCCCAGAAGAATGTCATAAAGCTCTTATTGGTTAACTGTTTTATCCATATATTGCAAGCTAGTTACAAGCTTCTTCCTGGCAAAAAAAAACTTCTTTAGCATTCTGATCATATGTAAGATTGTGCGAGATGGACAAAAAACAGGTACTCTACAAAGTCTGTTAGATCTGGGAATGCTGGAAGCCTCATTCATGTTGGCATCAAAAGGTATTTGAAAAAAATTCTGATAAGCTTTGGAAAAATCTGGGCTAGTGAAAGTTCAATTGGATTTAAGGTTTTTTTTAAACAACTATACCCAGAGGGTATTAGTGAATAAACTAGAGTTGATGAAGAAAAGAGCCTCACACAGTATTTCAAAGAACTCTGTTCTTGGCCCCACATCATTCAAAATTCTTTTGAATTTGGATAAAAATATAGATAATAAACATCATACATGCACCTGACAAAACTAGGAGATTGCACATAATAAAAATGTATTTCATAATGTTCTTGAATAGCATGACCACCCAAACATTAGTTCAATTTTAGAATTCTTCCAGTCTCTACATTATAAATATTTTTTGTATATATACTGTTGGCTCCATTTGCCCCCTAAGCATCAACATTTTGGCTGCCAGCTTGTCTGGACTTACATCTTTACAACTTTAAATCTAGTGAGAAGAAAAGCTTTTCTTTTCCAACAACTGAAAAAAAAAAAATTATGGCCTCATTTTTTTTAACAGAACAGGATACCATACTTGTGAAATACCATTCACAGGGGACGAGGAGACGTGATGCTGACTGGCCAAGCCTGAGCTCCGTAACCACCACTTGGGAGCTTGTGGTGGTGTCAGCCACACCTGAGACACACATAGGCTAAGACTGGCTGGGGAGATGGGGTGAAGATGGGGGTGTGTCCCCGAGATAACTTGCACTAGAAAGCAGATTGGCTCCTGAGCTGCTAGATGATTGATTAAGTCAGGGTCCCTGCTCTCCAGGAGCTTATGTGTCACTCAGGAAGATGTCTACGTGAACAGATAGTGTAAGGTGGCAAATGCTGGAATAAGGGTTTACAAGGTAGAGAGGCATGTAAATTCAGGCTAGGGGCCAAGACTGTGTCTATGGAAGGTTTCAGGAAGAGTTGAAGCCTGAGTCTAGAAAGATTCCCAAGTTTTTATGGGTAGAGAAGTTGAGAATGATCTAAGGATATTTCCACGCAGTCTAAATATAAGATTTGATCCCCTTGAAGGTAGGAATCATGTCTTATCTTTGTCACTCTGGAATGCAACACAGCGCCTGACACGTTGTGGACACTCAATAAATGTTTTATAAACCCATTAATATTTCCTCATTAATCCTCAACAAAAATTTCATGGGGGATTTATAAGATGGATATTTAATCTCATTATCCAGAGAAGGAAATTGAGATAGAGAAATTAGGTCATCAAGATCATGGTGCCAGCCAGCGATGGTGCCAAGATAACCCCCACAAAGACAGGCCAATCCAAACCAAAATCTAGTCATGAAGAAGGCCACAAATCCTAGCTTTATGTTATTAAAGCAGCAAAATGAGAAACAAAGGAAGGTCAAAGTCTTACTGTGGTTAGCAGTTCTTCTCATAAAGCCCAAACACCAGATTTTCTTCTAATGATTTCAGATGTCAAGTGGTAAAAATTGATTTTACAATGTTCCTGAGTAAATAAGTACTGGGGAAAAAATTTAGGAGGAAACATGTTTGTTTGGGTGAATTGCTAAGCAACACCACACATGCCAGAAACTCCTTTTGGATTTCCTTTCGAGCTGGAGACCGCGAAACCAACGAGTACTCGTGTCTGTTTCATCAGTTCACACTGGAAAATAAAAGCCAAACAGGCAAGTCTCATAATACAAGAGTCAGAAGTGTGGAGACCACTAATATTAAATTAGACTGAACTGTTTAAGGCTGCCTTTTAAAATGGCTCCTTCAAGCATCCATGGTAGCACTGAGACTGAGATGGGATTTATGCAGGATGTCGAGGAAGATCTACCACACTAATGAAAAAAAAAAAAAAAACAAGTAACAGCAGCCAGGCCATATTATCTAACCCACTCAGTATTGCCAGACCCTACAGATTATGGAAATTTGTAATGTGACAACAGGATTGTGGCAACGAGATGAACAAAACTTTGTGCATGTCACTTATTTAATCATGGAAAACTTCTTATGAGAAAGAATGTCTTCAGATGGTATTAAAGGAAGGAATTCTGTGGGTAGGGAGAGAAATTTACAGCCTCTAGCCTGCTTGAGCAAAAGCTGGGCACCCTAAAGGGGAGAAACAAGTTAACATAAAAGCACAAAAGGAAACCTTAGTAAGCCAGAAAGAATGAATAAGTATTTGAACAGGAAATATGTTAGATGGCTGGTGTTGGGTTTATGAAAATTAAGATTCAAATTAATATTGAAACTCCCAAAATGTAAGATTTAGTGTGCAATGGACCAAATGCTATTTAAGTTGTATTACACAAAAAAAATGCTGTGACTTTTTAATGATTATGTTTCTTTGCGATAATTTGTAAAGAAAATTTTGGTTAAGTACATATATAACTAACTCTAAGCTGTGTATGTGCAGACACATTTCCAATCAATTTGAATTCTTTTAAGGGTTAGGATGTAGTTTCAAGAAGAATATTTCAGATTTTATTTTAAACAGTAACTGACACCGTAGAAAGAAAAAAAAATGCCTATTTATGTTATTATTAACTATAGTCTGTACTCCTTAACATGCATCTGAGCCCTTCCATTACCTGGCCCTACCTACCTTCCCTACCCATGCCAGCCTGAGCAATCTCTCTTCTGAATCCCCTCAAGCCCTGTAAAGTATAAGCTCTCCTCTATGAAAGCTGGGCTTTCCCAGTATTTCATGAACTGCTGTCTCTCCTGTGTTGTGCTTGGCATATAGTAGATGTTTAGTAAGTATTTGTTATGGAAGCCTCTAGGATAGGCACGGAGCTCCTGCCCTCCAGAAACTCACAGTCTAGTTTGGAACAAAGACATTCACAAAAGCAATTATAATAAATGAAAATGGTTATCATAATTAAGATACAAGAGCTAAGAATAGTTCTAACATTATTAGCATGTACGTGTCAGACAGTGTTCCACATGCTATGGTCTGGGTGTGTGTGTTCCCCCATAATTCATACATTGAAAACCTAAACCTTCAAGGGGATGATATAAGCAGGTGGGGCCTCTGAGAGGTGATTAGATTATGGGGGTGGAAACCTCACAAATGGGATTAGTGCCCCTAGAGAAGAAGCTCAAAGGAGTGCTTTTGCCCCTTGCACCATAAGACACAGCTAGGAGGTACAATCTAAGAACCAGAAAGTAGACCCTCACCAGACACCAAATCTGCTCTAAGCATGATCTTGGACCATCCAGCTTCCAGAACTGTGAGAAATAAAGATTCATTGTTTATAAGCCACCCAGTATATGGTAGTTTTTATAGCAGCCCGAATGGAATAAAACACATGTATTAACTCACCTAATCCTCACAACAACCCTATGAGGTGGGCATTATCATTATTCCCATTTTTGCAGGCAAAGGAGATGAAGTGACTTGCCCAAGGTCACAGAGCTAGGAAGTGGGGAGCAAAATCACAATCCAGGCGGTCTGGCTCCAGCGTCCTTACAATAAATTAGTGACTGCAGGCACAAGTCGTAGACTAAGTCTGACTCAGAGACCACTGAGGTTTCTTCTAAGTCTGGAATTTCAGATGATCGCTTCACTAGTGCTAACAGGGAAGCACAGAAATATGGGGGAAATATTTATGAAATCTCTTCCATTTGGAACATATTGGTGCTTCTCAAACTTTGGATGCCCAAGAATCCCGTGAAGATTTAGGATTTCAGGACTAAAATCCAGAAGATTTTGAGTCAATAAGGTCGGAATGCAGACCCAGTATCTATATTTTTAACAAGTACTCCAAGTGATGTTGGAGATCTTCTGATGGCAATCTGAAAACACTGTACTACACCTATCGGCCAGAGGACCCTTTGGCTCAGATTCTGCATTCTCCTTCCAGGCCTAGCTCTCCTCTGCTGGCATGGGTCTGTAAGAATCCTTTGACTCTGCAGTGCTGGTAGTGCTATTCAGGGCATCTTCAACGTTAGAGGTTCCTTGGATGACAGGCACCATAACCCCTACTCCATTTGGTAATCTCATTTTTGGTCTGTCTCCTCTTGAGGGCCAGGGCTGGATCATACTCTGCTCTACATGCCCAGATCTTAATCCAGGGCACAGGAAACATCTTCAGAATGAACTGATGAACAGCACGACCCAGGCCTGTGCTCCGGACCCACCAGCCTTGCCTTTGAGAAGCTCACAGTTAAAAGAATAACAGGAATATCTAAATTAATAAACTGCAGGATCAGATGATAGGCAGCCATAACTACCTAAATATTAGCAGCTTGTTATAAGTGCATTTAACATCCTTAAAGAAAAAAACTTTCAACCCAGAATCACATATCCAGCCAAACTAAGTTTTACAAGCCAAGGAAAAATAAAATTTTTTGCAAACAAGCTTCATTACCACCAGGTAATGAACTCAGAGGCTTCATTACCACCAGGCCTGTTTTGCAACAACTTCTGAAAGAAACACTATATACAGAAATGAACAACCAGCATCAGTTAGCCTAAAAACTTATCAAAAAGTAAAGAATATTACAACAATGAAGAATTCACATCAACTAACGGGAAAACAGCTAGTTAGTCTTAAATAACATCATATGCATTTCTGTCATATGCATTTCTGTATTAATAAAGCAGGCAAATACGTGAGGCATATACTACAAATACAAAGAGAAGTTAACCAGATGTATAAGTATAGTAGCAGACAATATAGCTCTCTCAGAGACTGACAGATCAAGGAGTAAAAAGTGAGGATATATTCAAAAATTTAATAATACAACCAGCATGCTCAAATGCAAAGTGAGGGAGAATTTTTACTCTATCAAGAATATGCTCTTTATTCATCAATCATGAACAAAAAATAATCGCATCACACAAAGAAAATCTTAAATCCCAAAAGGTTTTGGAGAATTTCTTGGTCAGTTTGACAAATTATCATAATCTAGGAATACCAGAAACCCAAAATTTAAAGGTGATATTTGGAAGGCTTAACTATCTCAAAAACATTCTTCCATATAACCAATGGGTCTAGGAGGTAAGCAAAACTAAAATGGTAAATTATCCAGAAATTCACGAAGAAAGGAACATTTCTTATCAAATCTACTGAATACAAGTAAAACTGTCCTAATACGCTTTTACTTATAAAAATAAAAGTAAGACAACGTATAAGGTATTCAACTTACAATAATAGAAAAATAAAGCAATTTTTTAAGGAATAACAAAATCAAGATAAAATTTAATGGCTCAGAAATAAAATAGGAACAGTAACAACAAAACAAGTATAAAAGGATAAACTAACTTTTAAATACCTATCAAACAGATAAATTGCAACAAGCATGATGGAGAAAGGGTGTGTGCAGAAAATTGGTTAGTATTAAGAATGAAAAAAAAAAGAGGTATAAGCATAAATACAGGGGAGATTTATAGAATTATAAAAGAAAGCTATATGTACTTTTTCTTTTGGGTTAACTCTACTTGTCCTTTAGAATTATGCATCTAGTAGGTTTTCAGTAAATTTTAAATCCATGCACAGAGAGAGATTTCAGCCCCCATAACTCAGTAGTCTAGTGTACACATAGCTCTAGAATTAAGAGCCTGGATTGGCAAGCTGATGTCTAGTGCCTGGCCACTCTATCAATGTGTACAATGCCAATTTACACATTGATCTCATATATCATTCCATTTTATGTTTTAGTTTTAAAATTTGCTTTCTCTCATATTAATAATACCACCTCTGCTTTCTTGTTGTTTTCACCTAATATATCTTTGCCTAACTCTTTGTTTTCAATCTTTCATTGTCTTTTTGTTCCATATAAATTTCTTGCTTTTTTTTTAAACCAAATTTAACGTCTTTGCCTTCTGACAGGGGAATTGAGTCCTTCACACTTATAATGCAATTGGTTTAATTCTTTTCACTTGATGTAATGTTTATACTTTAACATACTTGCATTATCTTTTCCTTTCCTTCCCTTTTCTGTCTTGATCTGATTTCTTTTAAATTATTTTTCTCTCCTCTTTACTTGAGGGTTCTGTTTTGCTTTGCAATTTTCATTTTTTAAAATTGTACTTTAAGTTCTGGGGTACATGTGAAGATCTTGCAAGATTGTTGCATATGTACACACATGCCATGGTGGTTTGCTGCCTAGGCAATACCATTCAGGAAATAGGCATAGGTAAGGACTTCATGACGAAAACACCAAAAGCAATGGCAACAAAAGCAAAAATAGACAAATGGGATCTAATTAACCTTAAGAGCAGCAGCTTAAGAAGCACAGCAAAAGAAACAAGCATAAGAGTCAACTGGCAACCAAGAGAATGGGAAAAAAATTTTGCAATCTACCCATCTGACGAAGGGATAATATCCAGAATCTACAAAGAACTAAAACAGATTTACAAGAAAAAAAACAAACAACCCCACCAAAAAAGTGGGCAAAGGATAGGAACAGACACTTTTCCAAAGAAGACAATTATATGGCCAAAAACATATGAAAAAATGCTCATTATTACTGGTCACTAGAGAAATGCAAATCAAAACCACATTGAGATATCATCTCACGCCAGTTAAAATGGTGATCACGAAAAAATCTGGAGACAACAGATGCTGGAGAGGATGTGGAGAAATAGGAACACTTTTACACTGTTGGCGGGAGTGTAAATTAGTTCAACCATTGTGGAAGACAGTGTGGTGATTCCTCAAGGATCTAGAAGTAGGGATTTCATTTGACCCAGCAATCCCATTAATGGGTGTATACCCAAAGGATTAAAAATTTTTCTATTATAAAGACACATGCACATGTACGTTCATTGTGGCACTGTTTACAATAGCAAAGACCTACTTTGCAATTTTCTAATGTTTACTGTCTCATGTCTAAGAATTATAATTAAAACTACAATTGTGACCTAGAAATAGAAATTCCATTTGACCCAGCAATCCCATTACTGGGTATATATCCAAAGGATTATAAATCGTTTTATTATAAGGACACATGCACACGAATGTTCACTGCAGCACTGTTTACAATAGCAAAGACTTGTAGCCAACCCAAATGCCCATCGATGATAGACTGGACAGGGAAAATATGGCACATACACACCATGGAATACTATGCAGCCATAAAAAACGATGAGTTTGTGCCTTTTGTAGGGACATGGATGATCCTGGAAACCATCATTTTCAGCAAACTGACACAAGAACAGAAAATCAAACACCACGTGTTCTCACCCATAGGCCGGTGTTGAACAATGAGAACACATGGACACAGGGAGGGAACATCACACACTGGGTTCTGTTGGGTGAAACTAGGGGAAGGACAGCAGGTGGTGGGGAGTTGGGGAGGGATAATATGGGGAGAAATGCCAGATATAGTTGATGGGGAGGAAGGCAGAAAACCGCACTGCCTTGTGTGTACCTATGATGCAACAATCTTACATGTTCTTCACATGTACTCCAAAACCTAAAATGTGATTAAAAAATATATAAAACTACAATTGTACATAATAATTAAATAAGAATATTTTAGCGCCAGCCAAGGATGTTTTACTTGTCTTATGTCTCCTCACATGCTTTAGACCTTTGGTTTGGGGTTGGCAAATTTAGCAAACAAAAATACAATGTGCTTAGCTAGATTTAAATTTAAGGTAAATAACATATAGGTTTCAGTATAATCATCCCCATGCAATAATTGGGACATACTTATACTAAAACTTACTCTCTATTCATTTAAAATTCAAATTTAACTTGATTTCCTGTATTTTATCTGGAAACCCTATCGTTATGTTATTTTATGTCTCCACTCAACTCTTGGTTTTGCAGAGATGGTGTATACTGTTGTTTCAGGGTATTACTGAAATAATATCTATTTTTTTAACTGATTATTTACTGGAACAAAATAATTGCCAGTTTGGTATATATACATAATATCTCTGAACTCCAGTTTATTTTTAATTTCAGCAGAGATTATTCCTTTTATCCCTACTCATTGTTTGGAACTTTCTTATACTGGTATATTTCTGACTTCTTACCTTCAGTGTAGACTTTTTATACCTCTTAGGCCTCATATTTTGCCTCACGGGGAACTATGCTGGATAATTCACTGACAGTGCCTTGAAAAATGATTAATGTACACTGCAGTCTTTTACAAAATACTTGTTGAATGAATTGTTTAGAGAATAAATGCCTGCTAATTAAAGTATTGTATTTTGCAGGTGAAATGCATAGATGTTGTTCAGGCTTATATCAACAGAATCAAGGATGTGAACCCAATGATCAATGGAATTGTCAAGTACAGGTGAGCATTTTCACTCTCTCAAAGAGTCACTTATGGTGGTTTTTGTT
This sequence comes from Cheracebus regulus, assembly GCA_963574635.1. Taxonomy (NCBI): domain Eukaryota; kingdom Metazoa; phylum Chordata; class Mammalia; order Primates; family Pitheciidae; genus Cheracebus; species Cheracebus regulus. The sequence continues at coordinate 3,543 of CAUYQU010080801.1, read as the reverse complement.
CTACTTCTGTGGTCATGGTACCTTAGCATATTTCCTGGATTTTTCTTTCTGTGTGTCCTTCCCTTGTTTTCACTGGGAACTTCTCTGACTTATAATTTTAGTATTTTGTGTTTTGTTGAGTGTTTATGATTATTTGTCTGCCAGCCTCCTCATATTAACTGTAAGATCCTTGATGGCAAGGACTATATTTTATTGTTTTTGCATATTCAACATTCAGAACAAGGCCTAATGTTTGATAGGCATCATCAAACATTTACTGAATGCATTAATATTTGGTAGTGACTCTAATAGTAGAACCCGCCCTCCCATGGACACTTTTTCCAATGTGTATTTAGCATAGTTGACAGTATTTCATATAGATATTATACATGTTACTTCCATTTCTCTGCTACATAAACACTCCTCAGCAGTTCTGAGGTATTAGAGGGCCAAAAGCTTGGATTACTCTTTCTGTAATATTCTGTTTATGGGTAGAAGAGTTATTCTTAGCACACCATGACATGTGGTGCCGTTGTGTAGATTTCAGCCATTCATGTACCATCTTTAGGATTTTTGTCTTGTTTGCATATCAACTCTGTTGTTGTTAATATACTTATTAACATTGAGTCACTTATTCTAATTTAATCATTTAAAAATGAAACTTTATATCACTACTCATATTAAAAACCTACCATTTAACATGGATGGTTAATGTAAATTAAATGAAAACTAGACAATATTATGAAATTATAAACACTTAAAATATTTTAATGAAAAATAACTACTGCATCAAATGGATTTGTATCATGGTAGATACTTTATACATGTCTTCTCATTTCATCATCTCAACAGCTTTTCAAAAAAAATACTACTATCCCTGTGTTATAGATGTGAAATATGGGATCCAGAGAAGTTAAATTACCTGCCTAGGATCATACAACTAGTATGTGACAGAGCCATGATTCAAGTATATAGATATGTAATGCCAAGCTTACATAACAGAACTATGGGGTGGTTTTATGTTTCAGGGAGTCCTGACTTGTCTCTCTCTTCTATGAACCAACTTTTACCTGAAATGTAATTTGGGGGCACTTTTGTTGGGCAGAGTGTATCTTTAACCATTTGAGAGAGATTCTGTTATTTACAGTTTTCGGTTGCCTTTTAGAAAGGACTTTGAATCTCGAGGAAGGGGGTCAGTTGTTGCAGAGCTTGTTTTTGTGTATGAGGATATAGATAAAGATCTGAGAGAAAATGGAACTGTTGACCTTGTTGAAAATAATGAATGTGGGCTACTAACAGGAGACTGGAGAGGGTGCTTGTGGGTAAATGTGGGGAACATGGCAGGGCAGTGCTGTTCTGGGGATTGGAGATTTGAAGAGAGAGAAAACATGACTGCTTCTAAAACAGAGGCCTTAGGTAAAATATAAAGATGTTCACAAATAATTTTATGAAGTTTATGCATGCTATGTGTGACATCTGTGCTATGTGTGACATCCTCCCTCTCTTAAAGGGCCCCCAAATGGCCTTACTGTCCTGATAACAGTGTTCTTACTTTACTTGAAATTTAAAACATTGGCATTAAGGTGAAAAATATGTGTAAAGCACCTAATATGGAACCTAACATCAATCTCTCAATGTTAGGTCTTTTATTGCTATGGTTTTTATTACAACATGAGCTCAACAAATGGAGCTGTCCTTATGATTATACACAGTTCTATTGCATTGTTATTCTTGTTTGCTTGGCACTAAAACAGGCTCTCAAGGCAGTTCAGTGATTAAAATCACATAGTCATGAAATAGTAGAAGGATATATAAACTTTAATTATACTGGCTTCTAGCTTTGTCTTTCTTTGGCTTCCAGCTTTGTCTTTGTGATTGACTGATGAGAAAATATTCACTGCTTTTTTATCTTCTTCCCAAACCTGTTCTTCCATCCAGTCATACAAGCAAGACACGTAGGTGCACCCTGAGACTCTACCTTCTTCCTTCCTTTTCCAAATCTATCTGCTAATACTAATAGTCAATAAGTTTTACTGGCTCTTCTTCTTTTTTTATTATCATGTCAACCTTGTTTTCTTTCGTATCCTATCCTTCTAATCATACAAATCTACTCTTATTTTCCCTGATCCATTTACGCTCTCTATCATCTGCATAACTTTGCATATGCTATTCCTTTTGCCTGGAACACTCTTCCTTTCCTCGTCTTTCCTTTATTTGGCTCAGTTAAATCTTTAGGACTCAGTCCAGTTCTCAATTTTACATTGTCTAGTCATCTCAGCCTCTGCAAGATTTCTACCTCTGAGCTACCATTGGGATATTGTGCTCATGTCCTTTTGTATCATGGAGGGCCCAGAAACCACACTATTTTAACAAATAATTTAATATAGGGAATTGGTGGAATAGATGTTTAAGGACTGAAAAAACAAACAAACAAAAATGTAACACTCAAGTAACACCAAGATGATGACTACAGGAAACCGTAAACTGAGGGAACACCCTAGGTATGAGGAAACAAAGGGAAGAAATTGGGAGTATCAGAATCTAGAGGCTCAAAGAAAGTGACTGCAGAGCTGGGACTAGGCCTTTATGAAGAGAGTGTTGCCTGGCTGCTGCTTTTACCTCAGAAACTTCAAAAAGCGACCTCATATGCAGAGCTGTGATTCAGAATTCTGAGAAGCAGTTGCCAGCTGACTCGTGCCAGTACTTTTGATGGAGTGTAATGACACTGGTTCTAGAGTGTGGAAAGAAATAGGAAACTGGAATCAACTACTGTTGCCTGGATGAAAGGCTATTGTTGAAACTATGGTGTCAGGAACAGTAAGCAAACTGGAAAAAACAAACTCCTTCACCTCTTTTCTTTTCTTCTAGTCTTTCTCTATCACCCATATTTGAAGGATCCAAGAGGGCACAAATTATCAAAGGAAAATTTAGTTTTCTGAGTCCCATCATAAAGTGGGATATAGAATACTTGTTTCAGGACTGAGAGATAATAGTATAAAAACTGGTTCAACATTGCATAGTCATTGTGGTCTTGATTGTCTCACCCACCAGACTGAGTTCCTCAATGGCAGGGATCATATGTTTTTTCATCTTATTGTCTTCAGTGTCTAGAACACGATCTGATATGTAGCATGTTTTTAGTAAGTAACAAATTAATGTACCTGTGTTTAGACAATATCTGTTTTGGAGCTCCTGAATGCAGTTTTGTCTCACACTCTGCAACCTGCTGTCTTCCTATATCTTCCTGGATTATGACTTATTGTTCACTGTTTTTCTTGCTTGCCTGGAAAAATACAAATTTGTTATTAGTTTTAGACTTTGCTCCCTGGAGCATCTACTGTTATTCATTTCATCCAATAGGTATATTCTTTTTTTTTTTTATTTTTATTTTTTTATTATTTTTATTATTTTTATTTTTTTTTATTTTTATTTTTATTTTTTTATTGCATTTTAGGTTTTGGGGTACATGTGAAGAACATACAATATTGTTGCATAGGTACACACGTGGCAGTGTAATTTGTTGCCTTCCTCCCCTTCACCTATATCTGCCATTTCTCCCCATGC